>JALHBU010000295.1:57336-72363 GCA_024340005.1 Tolypocladium tropicale | reverse complement strand
GGGGGGGGGCGACACACGCGAGCAGGGAGAACGGGAAAAGGTACCTCTTTGGATCCGCGGCCGAAGCCAGAGATGACCTTGCCCTCCATGCGCAGCGGGTACGGCGCCTCGGGACCGGCGTCTGGGCCGACGATGTCGGGGCGTGAGGCGGACATGATGAGCGGAAGAGACGTCGTGAAGAAGCGGTGATAAGTGCCCCGCCTTGGGAGGTTTGCCGCGCTGCTCTCGCTTGCGGCGCGGAGAGGAATGAGGGGATCGACTTGGGCCGAGCGATGTGTGCGCAACAGGAGAGCGTTAAGCTGAGCGCGACGCAGGGCAAGAGGCAGATGTCGTTCAAGCGAGGATCGAAGGTGAGAGTGACGGTTCAGCGTGAGATGGGGTCTACGAGTCGACTATTTGGCGGGGCAGAACCGCAGGGGTCCCGTCAGGCGGGGTGCGACTCGGCGTGATGTCAACGCCGAACTGCGGCGCGGACCGTCACGGCAAGTGATTGCATGTGCATGGGACAATGCGCCTGGTATCAATACAAAAAAAATGGTGGTATCAGTTTTCTCTCAGAACCAAGAATACATACGCACGCGCCAACAAGATCCTGATGGCTTCCCAGAACGTAAGCTACTCCCTGCCCCCTTTCCACCCTGCCAGCACATCTAGATTGCGCAACTCCCCTTGTCCAATTCGATTTGTACGAGTCGTAGGGACGCAGAGCCCACCGAAGGGAGTACGGAGCTTCAGCGTAGGGCTCATGCCAAATTCCGGCGCGCCCGTATCGCGGGTTGGCCGCAGCAGCGAGACGGGTGCGGCCGTTATGGAAATAGGTCGTCACTGCCGAGATGCATGTAGCAATGCTTCGTCGTAGGACAGGCAGGCCGCCGGCTGCAGGCAATGCTGGGCCACGCCCCCAGACTGGCCCGTACCGCTGCGCAGCTCACTGCGTAGGCTCCGTCGTTGTGGGCTCGGCATCGGGCTTCGCAGGCCATTCGGTGCGACCCAGCCGCACAATGTCGCCGGCCTCGACGACCCAGTACTTGCTCGGCGCCTTTCCCTCGTCTGCGAGCTGGGCGGCCCTGACCGCGGCACGGGCAATGACCTCGGCCTCCTGGCCGACGGTGTCCTGCACGCCTTGGCCGAGCTTGCCCAGGCCGCGCACCAGCGACTGCATGACGCCCTCGGCCGCACGGCCCACCTCGCGCTCGCCCAGGATCATCCCCGGCTTGACGATGACGGCCTGCTCGAAGCCCAGCTCCTTGACCGAGTCCTCGACGCCGTTCTTCATCTTGCTGTACGGCGCGAACCGCGAGGGGAAGCCGCGCGTGCCGGCGCTCGAGATGAAGACGAAGGTCTTGACGCCCGCCGCCTTGGCCGCGTGGGCGAGGTCGACGTTGAGGTCGTGGTCGATCTTCCACTGGTTCGCGAGGCCGCCTGCCGCGGCGCGCGTGGTGCCCAGGGCGGAGAAGACGGTCGAGGGGATCGGCGACAGGCCGCCCAGCGCGGCGGACCACTTGGACGTGTCGGCGTCGACGATGGCGTTGAGGCTGGGCGAGGTGGCCTTGGGCTCACGGCGGGTGATGGTGTGGACGGGCTTGAAGGCTTCGGTGGCGAGCAGCGTCGACAGGATGTTGGAGCCCACGAGGCCCGTCGAGCCGAGGACGGCGGTCGATGACATGTTGCCCGGCGTTCGTGCTTCGTGCTGCTTGGTTCGCGATGTGGCAAAGTGTTGCCTTCCGGACTTTATCTTTGCGCTTGGTCCCCTGGGTCGAAAGAACAAAGGGTAGGTTTGATGGTGCCTCGGGCGGAAGATGGAAATTGAGTTGTCACGGGATTTGGAAGAGAGTCGCAATCCCCGCGACCCTGGAGCGGAAAGAAGGGAGGAGAGCTCCGGGAGCTACGTCACTCCAGCAACAGCTCAATGGCACGCAAGCACTACCGAGCAGGCGGGCGGCAGGTACCTACCTAGGTTACGCTGCGGACTTTGCGGACTTTGAATACGATGATGTAGTGCGAAGTAAATATTCTTCATTTCGATCCGGTCCAGCTTCTTTGAAGCACAGGGTAATTAGTTCATGGACCCTGCGCCTGCCGGCCGCCAGCAAACTCACGGCGGCTTACAGTGTCGAGCAGCTCGGTGGCGGCTGGACGGAGCACGTCCCGGTAAAGGTCGGCCACCAAGTCACAACCCGGGACGTGGTGCAAGGCACAGTAACGGAGCTTTCTCCCGACGTCGCCAGCGCCCACTAACTCTTCTGCTAAGCTGGAACTTAGCTGAAGGGCATCCGACCGATCGCGCTTTAATTGTGCGACTTTGAAATCAGCACGCTGCGAGGCCGAGAGCAGCACCTGTTGATATTACCAGGTACCGAGACCTCAGCGAGGTCCCCTGCCCGTCGGCCCGCTGGCCCTCCGTGCCCCGCGAGCCCCTCCGGCCCATTCGAACCCTGGTCGACTTGCGACGACGTCTCTGCCTGCTCCCGCCAACAGCTCGCTTCAACCACCTCGAGGGCCGCCGACGACGCCTCCGTCCCCGCGAACCCTTTCGCCTGTCGCCGCACGTTCTCCAGAAGCCCCGAAAAGACCCAGACTGCTCTGCACGGCAGCCCTCTCGGTCACCATGGCTACCCAGTATGAAGGTAACACCGACTCGCCGCCCACTCACGTCCCAAGCTTGCAGCCGAAGCTGACCACGATCGCGCGCACAGTCGAGCACAATGTGCAGTTCTCGGAGCCCCGACGCTCCACGCGCCGCGTCGACATGGCCTCCTTCTTCTCCCTCCTCAACCAGCTCGCCGAGCCCTCGGGCACGCAGACACCCCACAACAACCCGCACGCCACGCCCACGCCCGTCGACACGGCCGCCCTGTTCCGCCTGCTGCAGGACCAGCTGCAGACGCTGTCGGCCACGGCGCCCACGGCCGACAACCGCGAGTTCCTCGACCAGCTCGTCTCCCTGCTCGAGGCCGACATCCACGACCCGCCCACGACGCTGCAGGGCGCCAGCCAGGAGTTCGTCGACTCGCTCGACCGCGTCAACCGCAAGAAGCTCGCCGCCGACGACGACTGCGCCATCTGCAAGGTGCCCTACCTCGAGGACGAGTGGTGCCTCGTCGTGGAGCTGCCTTGCAAGGGACGCCACCGCTTCGACATTGAGTGCGTCGGGCCCTGGCTGCGGAGCAAAGGCACGTGTCCCATGTGCCGCGAGGAGATGGGCAGGAAGAAGCCGGCCCCCGTGATCGAGGACGACGAGGAAGAGGATGGCGACATGATGTATGCGTGAGCAGGTTTATCGGAACGGACACGCGGCGTATCGGAGTCTTTGATGTCATGCATGGGCATGCTGCCCGCACGGTGGGCATAGGATGTAGAATAAAGGGGCGAGCGAGAATACTGAGCAGAGGTTGAGCAGTGGTTAGGCAGAGCCTCGAAGATATTCCCCAGAATTTCATTCACGTTTATTTATTTTTTTCTCCAACCGGGAAGTCACATCTCTATAAAGTCAATGTCGTATATGGTCAATCCAAGTTCGTCTAGCCCGACGCCTCGAGCTCCTTCATCCGCTCCACGGCGCGCTGCGCCCTCTCCTTCAGCTCGCCGCTGCCGGCCCCAGCCCCCAGGACGCCGATCCTCTCGCGCCAGAACCGCCACCGCTCGTCGCTGAGCCCCGGCTTGCCGCTCTCGAACAGCGTCCCCGGCTTCAGCGCCCGCTCCTCCATGGCCTCGAGCTGCCGCGGCTGGCGGCCCTGCTCGTACAGCGCCTTGCCCGCGTGGGCGATCCACTCGCACGCCGTGGCCAGCGCCGTGTCCTTGGCCGCCTGGGAGGCTCGCGGCGGCTCCTCGAGGCCCGACCGGAACTCCCAGATGGCCAGGTTGTCCCAGCCCTGGAGGCCCGCGCCGAAGATGCGGGCGGCGAACGAGTTGATCGAGATCCACTCGTCGATCTTGGCGTTGTCGTTGTCGGAGCCGTCGTACATGGGGCTCACTGCCATGTATCGCGTCAGCGTCTGTTGATACTCGGAAGCCAGGGACAGGGCGTGAACTCACGGTTCCACGCGTCGCGCATGCAAGGCCCCAGCATGGGCAGCTCGCTCCACACGCGCGTCTTCTGGTTCCAGAGCACTACCTCCTCGTCGCGCTTGCCCGCGAGCTTTTGCACCGTGTCGGCGAGCTGCTGCTGGCGCAGGTCGTCGGCGGGGATCTTGCGCGCGACCCCGACGAGCAGCGACCACAGGGCCCAGATGAAGTCCCCGATGGCCTCGGTGTCGCCCGCGGGGTACAGGGCGTCGAGCTCGTCAGCGACGGTCTCGGCGGACTGCGCCGTGGGCGGCTTCTCGTTGACGGCGGCAGACAGGATGCCAATGATCCTGGGGACGAGCGGAGAGCCGCCCGTGTCGGCGTTGACGGACTCGAGGTCGATGGTCGGCGGCATGGTGGCGGGGTCGTGGCGGCTATGACGTGAATGGAGGTGAACGTCGCTGCCGTCGTGGGGATGCGCGGAGGAGGTAGCGGGAGGTTCGCTTCGGGAGTACGGATTATTGTCGTCAGCTGGCGAGACGTTCTACCCGAATATACCTAAGCCGCGCAACAGCCCATCGCACATGACGAAACACAGTTGTTCGGCGGCGAGTAGCTCTAGCTAGATGTAGAATGTCGGCAGGGCTGCGCGGCCCCTCAGCGGGGCACGGCGCGGCGCCAATCAGTTCAGCAGCCAGGCCAGGGCAGCTTGCCAGGGGCCGGGGCCTTGCCGCCAACTACCTCTTACAGCTTTGAGAATGAAGTGCTGACAGATGACCAGCGAGGCCAAACAGAAGCACGAATGAGGCGAGGAACTGCAATTGCGTCGCGACAGTCGAGCAGGGTAGGTGGGGTGCGCAACGCTTGATGAGAGGAAGTTGCACCTCGTCGGTTCGGCTCGAGGGACTTCCTACCTAAGGTACCTACCTACTGCTGCTCTGTACTTCGTCCTCCGTACTCTCACGAGGCATGCTCGGCAAACTTTAGCCAGCCTCATGCCATCGACATCCTCATCCCCCCGTTGGCGCACACGACGCTCCCCGTCGTCCAGCCGCTCTCCGCCGAGCACAGCATGTCTATGGTACCCGCAATCTCGGCCGTGAACCCCGGCCGCCGCCCGCCCATGCCCTCGCGCACCGTGCGGTCGAAGCGCTCCGCGTCGGCCGCCCCGGCCATGTCGAGCACCGCCCGCTCGCCCGCGTAGGCGGCCAGCGGCGCCGCGTCCACGTACGGCTGGTTGATGCGCCAGAAGGCAGCGCCCGCCTCGGCGTACATGTCGCCCCAGGCCGGGCCCGGGTTGACGGCGTTGACGGTCGCGCGCTCGGCCAGCTCGCGGCTCCACGTCCGCGTCATGGCCTCGAGCGCCGCCTTGCTGCCCGCGTAGACGGACTGGCCCTGGTAGCCGATGGAGCTGCTGACGCTCGACACGTTGACGATGCGGCCCGACCGGTCCGCCGGCAGGAAGGGTGCCACGGCCTGCGTGAGGAGCAGCGGCGCCAGCACGTTGACGCTGTAGACGCGCGTGAACTCATCGGCCGCGATGGGGCCCAGCGCCGCGTCGTTCATGGCCTGGTTGGACGACACGCCGGCGTTGTTGATGAGGATGTCGACCTGGAACTTGCCCGACGGGTCGTACGTGGCGAACAGGCCCTCCGCGGCTTCGACAATCTTGGGCGCGGCGGCCTCGGCGCCCGAGAGGTCGGCCTGCACCGACGCGCAGCGGACCTGGTGCGCCGCCGAGAGCTCCTCGCACAGCTGCTGCGTCGGCTGCCTGGATGACTCGGACGTGAAGACGAGCAGGAGGTGGCACCCTTTCGCCGCGAGTCGCCGCGCCACAGCGGCGCCGATGCCTGTCCGACAATGGTTTAGACGAGACCTCGACGGGCCGGCGAGACGCTCAACTGACCTCGTGAGCCCCCCGTGACGATGCCCAGCTTTCCTTCGTAGGGTCTTGGTCGCGACATGACTAGTGATATCAATCGCCTCAGGGCTACTATCTCAAGATTGGAGACTCCGACGGGAAGAGATTCGTTGCTCCCTCGGCCGCAACGGAGGGGTCGATTCAGGTCGTCATGCTATCCCCCACAATACCAGGGCGGTGCGGAGAACTGGAGAACCGTTGGCGCCCGGCCCCTCCGCCCCTCCCTCTTTCCCTCGGCCGCGGATAAGTTGGTGTTTGGGGGCCGACGGGCACGTCGTCGTCCCATTGGATGGTTCTTACCTTAAAATCAACTTTTCTAAAACTTTGTTTGCCGACTCGACGACTCTGCCTTGCTGGATTGAACCGGCGCGCACATCTGGATGCCGGGCCGGGTCGCCACTGGGTCAAGGTTCGCCGACGCGGAACGTCTTCCGAGGGTAGTTCGTGATGGACAACTACGCTGTGGAGATCGCTCTCGGTGTACTCGGACAACCATCGTGGAAGAATCGCCAAGTATGTTGATTAACGTCCGTATAGAGTTAGTGCACAAGTGCCTCTCCGTATCCCCTCAGCCAAGCATGGATGCCCGCGGCTCATCGTCTCCTGCTGGGGACACAGGACCACACTTTCTGTCATGAATCCACAATGAGATGCTTCCAGAATTGCATAGACAACTCCATCACCTGAGACGCGCCGAGTCATTTCCGCATCGCAAACCCAATTCTACGGCTTCCTCGGCTGGCCGTCCTTCGGCGCACCCCCAGATCCACTCCTGCCGCCTTTCCTGACCTCCGTGCCGGAGCCACGATCCTGTTGCGATCGCTCGTCTCCTCTGGGCTTGCTCAGGTCTTGATTTGCGCCGCTCGCCTCCAGGTGGCTGCCGTCACCCTGCTTCCCCGTCTCCTCGGGTCTTGTCTTTCGCGGGTTGAAGGCTGCGTCCTCCTTGGTCGCAACGTCGTCGTCTCTACCGGACTGAGTATGCTCTGCCGTGCGCGGCCGCAACGACTGCCGGTCTTGCGAGTCCTTGTATGGCAGGAAGGCTCTTGGCGTCGTGTGATACGGCCGACAAGCGATGCGGGCGCTGATGCGGATGGGGTTTCGGATGGTTGAAAACATTTCGGCTTCGATACTTTGAAGGGACCGTGCAATTGACAACTTGTCACAGGGGAGAGTTCTGCGGTGTCTCGCGGTCGTCGAAAGAATGAGCGCTAAGTAGGTATGTCATCGCATGCCTTCCGGAGGGGGAGCTCCGAATTGACGTCATCGCATGCTTCCCCGCGACAGGGCCAATGCCATGCGCTCGAAAAGTGAAGGTACTCGCAACGATCAATTCTGCTAGGCGTGAAGCAGCAAGCTGTCTTGGACGTGATAATTATTCGCGTCGTAATTGCCACTCTTGCCCTCGACGCGACTTGCACGCAAGTCCTGCAACCAACCCTCACCGAATGTCGGAGATGCGTAGGACAGCACCCGCGATGGGGGCCACGGAGCTTTTCATGTAATCGCTTTGGCGCCGGATCACTCCGTTATCAACGCGAGGCCAATTTAGGCTACAGGCACTGTTATCCCGAGCCTAATGCGCCTCTCTACCTGGGGAGCCTTCATTGCGGCCGCTTCATCTGCAGCTCACTGGCTTCTACCTCGTATCTCTGCGGCTCTGATCGAATTGCTAAAACTGCCCGCGGGCTCCCGTGAACGGCCCGGTAACCCGTGGGGTTGAATGAAGCTGTCATGACCTACAGCTTGCGAGGGTCCGGACAGATGCCCGTGGCCACCCTACCGCCTTACCGCCTTACGCGTCTCATGGATAACGCAGAGGACATGTGTTAATGACTCGAATTCGCGGCTCAAGTACTCGTTCTTGATCAGAGCCACCAGTGGTGGTCGAGCATGGTTTAGATGAGAATAGAGTGCGGGACCGACCTAGACCGTTTCCAAATGGGTGTCAATGCGCTCGAGAGGACACTCGGCTGGCCACATGCTTGATTGCTGCGGGTGTCAGAGTAATTAGCCCCTGCAGATCAAACGCGTGATGTCCAGCGCCAAAGATTTATGCCATGCCGATGCAGCACATGCTGTCAATCTCCGCGCTGCAGGCCATTGCATGCTGCGCGACTAGGCGTTGCCACAGCTGTGTTGGTGCACTAGGAAGGTCGTTGGAGGGCTTGGCGGCATCTGGATGCGTTTGAGAGGGCAAGCCATTACCCGTGAGGCCCGTGGCGACTGGGATGCCGCGATGAAATGCGATGAAGAGCAACCACCCCTATCTCACAATACCTCCGTCCGCGAGCAAGTCCTTCGTTGCAGCACGCGCGTGTCTTCAAAGGACGAAGTGAGCGCAATGCTCGTACTCGCTCGCGTAGGTCCTCGTATGTGCCGGAAGCTAACTCCACGATGCGCCTGGACCATGGCCAGAATCGCGGGCTAGCGTTCCGATCGCTGCGGAGTCGAGACTCCAGGGAGAAGCTGAGATGGACGGATCATTTACGAGCACACCCGTGGTACACGTAAGTTTGATTGCGAAATGCGCATCTGTGGGGTAGAGTGATATACGAGTGCTCGTACTCCGTACTGGCGCAAGAGGGCCCGCGGTATCGCTGACATGTGAGCCGGGGAGGATAAAGTGATGTTGAAACGCCTGTCGTGTCCGTGTCGCGGCTTATCATGAAGAACTGCTGCCATCAAACACGGTTTGCACGGGTCCCAAACATCTCGGAAGGGAGCGAAGTTCAAAACACCGTCACATGGGTTGGCTAAATTTAGTGCCGTCGATGTCTCGGCGAGATCGCGAAAGTCGATTAGTCGCGCAGATCCAGACCTCCCAGAGTTTGTCGGGGTGCAGGCGCCGCCGCGGGTTTGTTCCGGCGGCGACTTCTGGACTCTCGGACATGGCGTCGCGCCCTGAATGCGAAGAAAACCCCGAATGCATCGGGCAACGTGCAGCATGTTTTCCTGCATCCCTATTGCCCCCAAGCTCGCTTCGTGATCGGACCTGGCGAACCGCCCGCGAGTCACACGCTCTCTTTTGCGACGGCCGCGGTCACCACCGAACGCCGTCGGCCAGTAGTGCGCCCAACATACATAAGCTGAGAGGCCGCAATTCAAACGGCCACAATATCGTGCTCGCTCCACGGCTTGGTCTGGCCGAGAGAAGAGTCAAAGCCGGCCGCGTGTACCAGCGAACGCTGTCGGGCGGCGCGCGTGCCAGTCGCTGCGATCAAGTCGCTTCCTGTAGGGTGTTGTTCTATTGGACGCTGCGACTATCTGCGCCAGCGGGAAGCGGTGCGCCGTAGCGACGGGCACTTGGGTCTCCAGTGGTATTAGGCCTCGATAGACTCAGCAGCATGCGAGCGGGGGACGACCGAGACCGCGGCATCCCAGGTGTTCGGCAGGTAGCGTTGGCGTTAGGTTCAATGGCCAAACTCGTTGGCTGCACGCCCACAGGGCCGCCACCTTGTACCACAGCATCGGGCCACAGCGAGTCAGGGCGGTGTGGGAAGTCCGGCGGCCCTGACACGGCGGCGGTCACGGTGCGAACGATCGGTCAAACTCCGTGCGATGAAGTTGTTAGCCGTCCAAGTAACCTTTGCTTTCGCGGGAAATGACAACCCAAAGGATGGCCTATCCGGCTAGGTTTTGCTCGTTGACCGAGCCGGAGGGGTCCATGAGAACCTGTCAACGGTTCGGCTGAACTTGGAATTAGGGCGCAGTTCGGCGCCGGCAACAATCGCTCAGCGGGGCGCCCAGACGAGCCCCGTGATGCCTGCCAACAGGACTGGCGGAGGGATTATAATTTAGTGCTGTGCAGCCAACTGGGATCGGCGCGACACGTGGGCCGGCAGGGATGTGAGCGCGAGGAAGACTGCTGCAGCGTATGCATTGCCTTGTTGCTGCTCAGGGGCCGGCAGCGTCGCCGCCGTCGTCGTCTGTACGGAGTACGAGCACGGCCTGATGCAGGCTGCCGCTTGCTGGCCTGTTCGATGAACAAACGACACAGCATCCGCATCCATGTCGCGGCCCGGCAGGCGTCGGCTCTTGTGACACATCTCCTTGGGCCTTGGAGTGTCAGGCTGAAAGGTGAATTGCTGGCGGAGGAGGATGAAGGATGAGCTATTACTGTGGCGTTGGCGCGTCATATTGATCAAGACGTTGTTGGTGGCTCCTGCCATCGGGCATCGGCAGGACGCACGCTTTGCAGCATAGCAGGGCAAGGCAGGGCAAGGCAGGGCAAGGCAAGGCAAAATAATAAGGCAGCGCAGAAGCGAGGGGCGCTCGCTGATGGCTGATGCACAAGATTACATATGCAGCCACGGCTCGAAGAGGCATCAGACGGGCGCAGATTGACGGCCACGATGAAAGGGGGACGAGCGGCTGCAGAAGCGACGGCGCGTCTACGAGGAGAAGTGCGTTGCACCTCGGCGCTGTTGGCGATAGGTACGAGTACTCGTAGAACCAGGCCAGGCAAGCCAAGACAAGACAAGACAAGCGACCCGAAGCATGGCATGGCATGGCATGGGCATGGCAAGGAACAATGAAACCTGCCCCGTTACACACGGCTGTGCCATAGTTCTAGAAAGACGGCCAGCGCAGGGTCGTCGTGGCGTCAGCAGAGGCTGGACCCCACAAACCTCGGCCCCCTGACTGGCCCGTTTCCAGCACCAAGCCACCGCCCGGACCCTCCGGCCACCCCGAATCCCAAATCCCCAGGGACCATCCCCACAGATGCCCGCGGCTTCACCCAGCGGTGCGGGATGTGCGCACTGGCTTGGCTCGCCGGCAGCACGGAGCCACGAAGGTTTCGGTGGCCGCCGTTGATGATGCGCTTTCTTCGGATCCGCCGGACCGATCATGTAAACTTGCCAGCCGGGGAGATGGCGTTGGCGACCCGGGGACATATCGTGCGGCTACGTGAAGATGGACGCAGGCTGCCCGGGCAGGTAATTAGGTACGAGTACTTTGTACGAGTATGTCATACAGCCACGGCCCCTGTAGCCAAGTTCCGGGCTTCATGGGTGTCGCTCTGCGGCCAGCCAGTAGATTGGGCGATCCGGGCATCAGGTGCGTGCGCTGCGTGGATTGCTTACCTCGTCGCAGCACGAGGACGGAGGCGGGAACCCTGCTGGCGGCAGCGCAATCAGCGACCGGGATCTCGAGCGACGGTGCCACGGTGCCAGGCGGCTGGGTTCTGAACCAGCCTGCTGGTGCATCCCGAGTCGCATACAAGGCTAAGGCGGTCGTGGGCGTACGGCCACGGCGACCTGACCAACACGCATCCGCCCGCAGACGCCCACCGGGAGCCAACAGGCAGAGGGGACGACGGTGCGCGGCCACCCTCCTATCAGCCGGCCCTCCACATGCCGCCAGCGGCGACCTCGAGCGACGCCCTCTCGCGTGGATCGTGGGTCCGAAGCCACGCGCAGGGGGGTGGCAGGCCAGCAGCACGGAGGATGGGCGAACGGCGAGGTGGTGTGCGGCTATTCGAAGCCGTGGGTCCTCCGCCCTCGTAGTCGACGTCGCGATGCAGCACCAGCTTTTCCACGCATCTGGGCAAGACCGCCAGGGGCGAGCCAGCCCGCCAGCGCCTTAGGTAGCCTAGCGCCCACAACGAGAGAGCCCGCGTGCGCTACCGTACCTTGGCGACGGTTGCGCCTATCTTTTCTTCCTCCATCCAGCTTGATCCTCAATCTTGCGTCCTCCTCCTGCTCGGTGCCGACTCCTGCATCTGCGGCTCTGCTCTGACAAACCGATAGCCCGCCGTTGTCCTGCCCAGCACGACCAACGCCGTGCCATCTCTCCATCCCGTCACGCCTCTTCCCTGACGCACGGCAAACCCCTCCACACCCGAGCCCTGATTCCGACCTCCTCTCGACCTCGCAAGGGCTCGTGCTCCATATCGGCAATTGCGAGAACCAGTCTTCTGCCTCTCGGATCGCCGCCTGCACCTTGTCGACCGGCTCTCAACCTCCCCCGTCGCCGCCGCCTCCCGCCTGCAACCACCGCTGTCGAGTCTCAGCCTCGACGGTCACGGTCCCCGCCCGTCTTTCAAGCCCCCTGGGCGACTCAATTGCAGTACCCGGCGATAGCACGCTCGCTATTATTGCTCTGCACCCCATCGACGGCTCCTGAAATCAGCTGCCCGTGCTCCGCATACGTAGCATCCGTCGCTCATTCGGGTACCCTGCGAGCCCGGCGTGCGACTTCTGCGACACCGCCCAAAAAAAATCCCGATCCAGCGACTTCGGCCATCCAGGAAACCCCCACCAACCCGCCAGCAGGCCGGGACGACCAGTATGCTTCTGAGCCTCTGTTCACGATAGTCTCTCTTCATCTGCCCACTGCATCCCTTCTGCGACCATGGGCAACGGCCAAGGAAAGCCCGTCGACCTCAGCGGCGAAGGTACGTGGTGGGACATCGCGACGCGACATCAAGCCCGAGTCTCCTCCCCTATCTCTCCTTGACTGCCTTGACAGCCTCTTCAGCCTCGCAGCCTAGTATTTCTGCGCGGTTGCTCTCAGGATGGATTCGTGCAGCTAGAACCAGAAGGCTAACGCAGGTTTATCCCTAGTCAATCTCAACCATTTTCGCCTGCTAAGAGTCGTCGGCCGCGGCGCCTTTGGTAAAGTGCGCATCGTCGAGCGCAAGGACACCAACCTGTCATTTGCTCTCAAGTACATACGCAAAGATGAAGGTGAGTGATGGTCGCCCTGGACGCCTCGGACCGCCTCGCGGCTGTGGCAAGACATTCGAACCATCCCCGGGAGGATCACCAGGCTGATGCGATCTGGACAGTCGTGAAATCCGAGAGCGTGCGCAACATCATCCGTGAACGGCGGATGCTCGAACACGTCAATCACCCGTTTATTTGCAACCTGCGGTACAGCTTTCAGGACATCGAATACATGTGCGTATCATGCACCCCCGTGAACGCCGATTGGCGGTGGCTGAGACTTGTGTCATAGGTACCTCGTGGTCGACCTGATGAGCGGCGGCGATCTTCGATTCCACATTTCCCGAAAGACCTTTACGGAGGATGCCGTGAGGTTCTGGATTGCCGAGCTGGGATGTGCCCTGAGATACGTCCACAGGCAGGGTATAATCCATCGGGACGTCAAACCGGATAACGTACTTCTCGACGCCGACGGACATGTTCACTTGACGGACTTTGTAGGTCCAAGCTGCAACCCTGTCGATCGAGCCTATTCTAACCATTGGCAGAACGTCGCCTCCGATGTCATTCCGGGGAGAATCCTCACGAGCAAATCAGGAACGCTCGCCTATCTGGCGCCCGAGGTTTACTCTGGCAAGGGCTACGATGTCCGCGCAGATTGGTGGTCTCTGGGCGTACTATTTTACGAGTGCATTTACAACAAGGTGAGTCCGCCCCGAACTTGACAGGGCCAACGGGCCTGCCGCGACGCGCTCGATTCTAAACAGCCGTAGCGACCATTTGATGGGAACAACGAGGCCACCCTCAGCCAGCAGATCCAGACGACGAACCCCAAGTATCCGGTGACGCAGCCCCCGGTGTCCCTGTCTTGTCTCTACGCCATTGGAGCTGCTTTGGACCCCAACCCGCAAACTCGCATGGGTGCCACGTGGGAAAGTTTCATCTACAACGACTTTTTTAAAGAATTCGATTTCGATTTGCTGGAGCAAAAGCGGATCGAGCCCATTTTCGTCCCGTCATCCGAGAAGACCAACTTTGACGCTACATACGATTTGGAGGAACTCCTGCTTGAGGAAGCACCCTTGGAAGCCCGCGCAAGGCGGCAAAAACCCCGAGAGCGGCTAAAGGAGGACGCCACGGACCAGGAGATCCGGGAGGATGAGCTCTATCGAATGATCGAAAAGGACTTCCGGCCTTTCGACTACACGGTAGCCGCCTACATGAAGTTTGTTCCCTTCATCCCACGGCGAGCGGTGCAGGCGCTGACCCCTGGCTCCAGGATAACGGAGGCCACCCAAAGCGTGAACAGCGACGATTCGCCGTTGAGCATGACGCCGAACAACGGGCCCCAGGCCATCACGACCGACGAAGCGATGCCCGCTCCTGGGAGGACCGATGTCCAACGGGTCTTCTCGGCGCCAGGCCTCGAACGCGGACCAAGTTTCGACAGCAGACAGGGCCGCCCGTCTCGCCCCGCGCCGGCACCGCCGCAGTACCAGAGCCAATATGTCTCCAGGGCATTGCCGCCGACCAGTAATCGGGTGGCAAGCCCGACGGGGGGCGTGTCGGTTACGCTGGACGGGGGCGGCAGCTGGTCCGAACTCGCCCGCCAGGACGCCACGCTTCCTACCGACGCGAACACTGTCGTCGACACGAAGAACGAAGGCTCGGGAGGCATGTTTGGGTTCCTGAAGAGCAAGAAGGGCCGAAATAACAGCCCCAAGCCAAAGGAAAGGGGTGTGCTCGGCAAGGAAGGCGCACGGGTTGTCATCAGCTAAACCACATACGTTGCACCAAAACGACCACTCTTTGCCCTAGGCGGACGCCTGGGTGCTTTGTAGGATGCCGGGATAACGACGAAGGAAGCGATCGCCGAGGTGCACGCACTCTTCCCGGATTGGCGTCAGTACACCCAACGGCGGGCCATCCGTTCATGAAGAAGTCGGACAGCATCGGCGCAGCGAGCCGTGTATGAATATCACGTCGCCGTTCTGGGCGGCATGGCTGAAGGCTGAGGGAGCTTTTTGTTTTCGCATTTTGGCACGCATGATTGCATTTGGCTTGGTGACAGGTGTGGACATGGCGAGGAGAAAGGGGGGGCAAGGGTGCCATGGCCCCTGGGCATTTATTATGGCGGTCTCATTTTCGATGAAGCGAAGTATACGCATCATGCTACAGAACCTCAGTCATGAGGAAGCATTAGGACTGTGGCGGTTCTTGGTAGCCTGCGCAATAATACCCTATGAAACTTGACCAGTCCGTCTTCTCCGCATCGAGAATTCCTGACGGGCACCGGGAAGCTGAACCCCTGGCCGTAAGCAGGCAATGCCCTGCCGGCTTAGGCGCAGAAATATGCAAAACTGATGTAGAGCGCGCAAACGTGTTGCTCGCTTGGCATAAACTCCGTTCTGTTATACAGAAAATGATCTCAAG
>JALHBU010000295.1:0-57029 GCA_024340005.1 Tolypocladium tropicale | reverse complement strand
AGAGAGAGAGAGAGAGAGAGAGAGAGAGACGAGTGTAGTGTATTACAGGTCGTTCACATGTTCGCAAGAGAGCGAGGCCATAAAACCGTGTGTACCGAGACCATCTTCAACATCCTCCAGCCCCAATGAAGGCACGCCATGTTCCCTCCGTGACGAAACGTCCCATACACCATAATCATCACCAAACGCCGTCCGTGTGAGTCTTGTTTTCATCACCCATATCCGCGCCGAGGCCCCGAACTAGGGTCGGCCCATAGCAAAACCCTGACGCGCCGCTCTTGGCAGCTTCTCAAGGCATGACGACTCCGTTGGGCGTCTCGTTCTGAACAGATATGCCCAGTTTGTTCGCCACACAGTCAGTCGACACATCCTTTCCCATGTACTTTTTGAGGATGGTGTCGAAGTCCTTTTCCCCGACGACCGGTCCGCTACCCGAGCACTTGGCCTTCTTGGTGAGCTCGGAGCAGAGGCCGTCGAGGTCGAAATCGCCGTTTTGGGCCTTGGGGCACTCCTGCAATTTTTCCCTGCATCAACTGTCAGTGTGCTGCACGAATCGCACTCTCGCGAGGGGCAGTCATACCAGATCTGGTTGCAGTTCATATTATCCTTCTTGGGCAAATCATCGTCGAGCGAGTCTTGCTTGGCGTCAATCTCATCGATGAGATTCTTCTTATGCGGAACGGCGGGGGCCGTGTTGTAGGGCGTCAAAAAGTCCGCATTGAACGCGTCATTGTTGAAGAAATCGTCAAACGAAGGGTTGGCGAGGATGTTATCCTGGGGTTCGCGGTAGTCGCCAAAGAGTTGGGGGTCGAATTGTCCGCCGTTCTGGCTGGCCAGCCAATCGAAGTTGGAGCTGCCCATGTCCACGTTGGCGAAGTGGCCAAAATCATGTCCCATCGTCGCGGTAGCTGGCTGCTCCTCGCCAATCGTGGTCAGGGTCTCAAGGGGTTTGAAGCCCATGGGAGACTGGTTCGAGGGCTCTGGAGATGTGCCACAGGACGAGCTGGGCCCCGCGTTGGAGTTGGACGAGGCCGACGGCGAGCTCGTGGCGCCGCCGAGGCTGTACGAAACCGAGTCGACGCTGGCCCTCGACCCAGCCCTGTGGGAGCTGCTCATGGATGGAGTGAAGATGCCCGAGAACTTGGCGAGATCATCCTTGAACTGAGAATCTTGTCCAAAATTCTGCGGCGACTTGCCGTCGTTGCTGTTGGACCGGGCCGGGCTAACAACCTGGCCGCCAAGCTGACGGCCAGCGACCTCAGCCTTCGGGGCCGACGCCACGCCCGTAGGCGGTCCAGGCAGTGCCCCAAACTTGGGAAACTCAAACTGGAAGCTGACGTCGCCGAGGTTGTTGAGGGCGGCACTTCCGAAAGGCACCTTTTCCCTAGGGAGGCTCTTGCTGGAGGTGGTAATGAGGGCCATCTTCGTCTTGTACTGGTTGAGCTCAGCCGTGATGCGGTCCAACTGTTGCCGCAACTTGCTGTTCTCATGATTGGCGGCTTCAGATGCGTTTTCCAGCTCTTGCACCTTGGTCTCGAGGTCCTTGAGGTGCTTTTCCTTGCGCTCCCTGAAAGCGCGCTGCGCCGCCCGGTTCTGCGCCTTGCGCTTCTACAACCCAACACGTCAGAAGCTGGTCAACCGTTGGGGCGGAAGAAACTTACCGAGGTAGGCTCCGACGTAAGGGGCTTGCGGCCCGGCTTCTTGGGGGCCTTGTCGGTGCTCTCGCGCCGCTTGGAATCGTTTCCGGGGCTGTCATCGTCATCCTCGTCATCCGGGTGGCTTCTCTTGTCGGTGGATTCATTCTCGGTCGAGTCGGACCGGACGGTGCCAGGAATGTCCCCGACCATCTGAGGCTGGTCGACGCTAGCGAAGGAAAAATCGAAGCTCGAGTCACCAAAGTCATAGTCGTAATTGTCGAGATACGGGCTGTCCCGGAAAGTACCGCCTTCGACACTCGGCATCGCGGAGGTCTTCAGCGAGCTCGGCGATAGGGAGACACCATTCTTCGCGGCAGAGCCAGAGGCCGCCTGCGGGTTGTTGGCGTTGAGCGCGGCGAAGAGCAGGTTCTGCTGGTGCGGGGTCAAGAAGAAGTTAGGTGGCAATGAGCCACCTCCGTCGCCGGCGGAAGCCATGGGGAAAGGGTTGAGATGCGTTGACGGGTGTGAATTAAAGGTGAATGTATCTGCGAGAGCGCCAGACGCAGCGAGAGATGCGAGGTGAGGGTCTGTGGCCGCGAACAGCCCACGATGTCGTCACGGTCGGAGGACCGGTGAGGTGGCGTGCAAACGCAACACAGGCGCGGCGGAAAGTTTGCGACAGCCCAAGAGCCGCAGGCAACGGTTTAACCTGGCCAGGAGGTCCAGCAAACGCGATGAGCGGCGATGGCAACAAAAAGCACAAACGCCAGCGAGCTGCGACGGGTTCGTCGGGCGGAGTGGCTGGGAGGCGATAAGGCGACAAGTCGCTGACGCACTTTCAGGGTCTCGGGATGCTGGGACGGGGGATGCAGGAGGAGAAAACTTGCTGCCTGAGTCACCAACGGGCGAAAAAAATAGCTTCTAGTCGGTTCTGCTCCACCAGGAAAGAGCCGTCAAAACGCCCTAGCCGTTGTAGGGGGCCGGGAGCGCGCTGCAAGCGGTGATTGATAGCTGTTACGGGCAGGGTAGGATTCGCATCATCAGCAGCGGGGGAGGGCGAGGGCGAGGGACGGATAGCGGCCGTGAATACGGAGCGCATTGCATTTGTAAGCTGGACAGGCGGGGCTGAATCAGTCCGTCTTGCAGTTTCAGGCACGCACCCCGTTGGCAGGACGCATGCTGGCCGGCGTCGTCGCACTGGATTGGCTCTGGCCGCCTGCCGCGACCCCATCAGTGGCTCGGTCGGAGGCTCCGGTGGGACTGCGGCGGTCGAGACCGCCACTCAGCACAGTACGATGGCTCGTTTTTAAGACGGCCATGCCTCCCGCGCCCTTTGCATTTGCAGCAGCCCAGGTGGCCTTATGCTCTCTGTGGTCCGTCATCTCATGCGCCGATCCCGCCGGGTGCGCTTTCGACCGTTTTCGCCACGCCAGCTGCCGACACCTGGCGGCTGGCCCAACGGACGCCGACGAGCCCCCAACATCATCCATCGTTCGATCGCGGCCCGAGGCACAACACCCCACGACAACTCGACTGACCATGGTCGAAATCGGCCATGAGGAGCCGCCGGCGGCCGATCCCAAGTGAGCAGCTGGCCTTTCCACGTTCCCGTTCCGTTAACGGCATGGAATCTGTACGCGTGCGTGCTTCGGGGTACAAACTGTACGACTAGGCGCGGTACGGTGCACTGGGGCCTCTATCGCCGTATCGCCGTATCGCCGAGGCCCACCCAAATCTTACCGCCACTATACTGTCCTTGCCGCGTTAGCTGGCGCGTATTCGATTTCACCGGCCCTCAGTCACGATGGCCGTCGACGTGGTAGGGAATGCAAGGCTGTCACTGCGCTGGGCATCGAGCCACGGCGTACGAAAGACGGTGGTGCTTGTGAGTGCTTTGCCGTGCCTGTGAATGCGTCAGCCGTGGCCGACACGCGGCGATACTTGGCTATCCGAGCATGCACGGCAACCTGCGATCTCGGACCGAAATGCTGCCCAGAGACATGCCACGATAGCTGTATCCGGCTCTACCCAAGTTCGTAGCACCAGCTCTACTAAGTGATTCCACATGGGATGCAGCACCTCGTCGGTTATCAGTGCCGGTAGTCTCCGATACATGCCGCTTCGAATCCAATCAAGCAAAGCGGGACCGAATGCATGCACATGGCAACCACCTCACGTAGGAACCCAAAAATTGAATAAGGTATTAAATTGTCATGCTATATAGGGGTATACAGGTTGACGAATCCGATCATTATCGTAACTGGTCCCAACCGCCGTGTTGCGCCGATGCAGTTCCAGATCATGTTCCATCAAAAGACTTAGGCCTTGGCGTACTGCTTGTGGGCCTCAGCCTTGCCCTCGTGGCCCTCCTGGTCGATCTTGTCGCTGACGGCGTCCTTGGCCGCGGTCAGGCTGTGAGGCTGTTAGTACAGGATAGACAAAAGGATCATGGTCGAGGTGCTTGACTAACCGGGTGCCGACGCCGACGTTGCTGTCCTTGGCGACCTCCTTGTTGGCCTCCTTGCTGGTACCAGAGACAGCGCCCTGGACGCTCTCAGAGACGTAGTTGACGGTCTGCTTGATGGTCTCCATTGTGGATGTGTGGTGTGTGACTGAAGAGTCTTGGAGTTGTGAGTTTGTTTGAGTTTGAGTGTGTGAGAGTGTGCTTGTTTGAGTTGTTGGATGTCGATGAAAAAGGCTTTCTGTCAGGAGGAAGCCGAGGTTTATATACACGTCGCCTGGTCGCAACAGCCTCCGTCGCGAGGCCTGGTCCAGGAACAGAGCCTCCGCAGCTGCAGCGCCCGCGTCGTCTAGCCTTCCCGCATGTTCGCGGCCAGCCGGCTACGTCATGGCGACCCCCGCAGCCACAAGTGGGGCGCCACAATACCTTCTATGGCGGTGCAGGGTGAATGATGACGACATCGCACCAACCAGCAGCCGCCTCGTGATGGCTTGGGTCCGCTTTCGACCGGGCTTCGGGACGATTCTGTGGGGTCATGTCATTGGCTTGGTTGACATCTCGCTGGTTGCCCAGTTGCCCTTGGCACGCAATTGTATCAAAAAGACGAAGGGGCATGAGGGCTTCGGTCTGGCCATGTTCTCTGTCGACTCGAGGATGACGACATGGCCCCACCGTTTGCGTCTCCCTGAGGCCGCTTTTGGCGAATTATGTCGCGTCATGGCAGCCTCGTCCCGATTGCCGAATGTTGGGGAATCAGAGGTAAACGCTGTGCCTTGCAGATCGATGTACGAAGTAGTTGCGGAGAGAGCATAGGGACTGGAGTATCTCGCACGCTACACACTAATTCACCCCAACTCCCATAGATCTCGCCAGCTGTTTCCTTGTGCCCGCCGCCTACCGTCTGCCGTCCACGAGCACGGGTGGTCAAGACCCCTCTAGTCGCATGCACAAGCAGCTCAGAACAGGTTTCGACCTGGACGGTTTCACTTGTTCTCTCTCCAGCGGGTCTCCTTGGCTGCGGGCCTGGAACGTTCTCGGCTTTTGGTGAGCATGTTACGAGTACGAGCACTCATCGGGTCCCTAGTTCGTTGGAACTCCAGCTCCGATCTCCCCAGATTTCACGATGCGCAACACCCTGTCGATCAGCTGCGAGACCTGGCTAGGCTATTTCGAGCCTGAGAGTGGGTACATATCCGACGCAGTCATGGCAGTTGACGGGAAGGCGACGACCGACTCGTCCAAACATGACGGATGCCCGATTTTTGCAGATGCACTTTGAGATTCCGTACCTCATTTACGTATGCCGTAGCTCGTGGCCACGTAGCTTCACATGCTGAAGGGCCTCTGAACGAATGGTAGCACGTGAATCCCGACCCGGACCGTGCTGTGCCTGTCCTGCCCCGTAGAACCACCAACTGGACCCGTTTTGCATGGGCAATATGCTGAATGCTGCATTCTTCCTACATCAGATGCGAAGGTCATTACAACCTCAGTTGAGAATCACGGAACGCACTCAGCTTCTACATCTCGTATGACGCAATGCCCCTGATGAGGACCTGAAATGGCCGCCTGTGTCTCAAAAGTGGGTCAGTAGCTAGCCGTACTCACCACCAGCTCCTCCGGCTCGGGGTCACTCGCTATCGATGACCGCAAACATGGCCAGCTTAGAAAGTGTAAGGGGTCTGATGCTAAAATTGATGGCTAAAATCCATCTGCTTCTTGTGGCTCCGACCGCTGGAAGTTTGCAACTTTCGCATCGCTTCGGATGACTGTGCGATGACTGCAAACTGAGTGCCGGTTGATCACGGCCGTGGCCTTAGGGTGGAGGACAGGATGGCCTTACGGAAGCCTACCTGTCCGGATACAATTGACACGGGCCGAACGCCAGAGCGTTGCCAGCCGCCAGCCGCAGCAGACCGTTCGCCGTTTGGCGGCACCGGTCATTTTGGCATTCTGGTTCGAGTAGAATCGTAAATGGCAATGGCTCCTCCGGGACACGATTTCGATGCTTGCGGACATCACGTGGTGTCTGATTTGGCTGCACACAAGCCCCGCTTGTAGGCACCCCGCGACCAGGGTTGTCAGGAGATGACGGACAAGTCTCAAAGTCCTCCAGTCCCACGGCCAAAGAAGCCGACATCACAAGTTGCTGCACGATCCAGCACAGAAAGGGCCCGAATCGTCTAGACCGCTCGGCCCGGCTTCGATACGAGCGATGGATCTCGCCTACGACCACATACAAGAGGAGGCCTTTGCCAAGGATCGGGGCGACACTCCCAAGCCCGAAGAGCCATCCTCCTCTCTAAACAACGATATCCAGGACGCGTACAAGGCCATCTCGTCGAGCGCATGGGGTGTCAAGATAGGCGGCTTCCTTGGAAATGTTGTCAAACAGGTAGCTATTCCGTGGCCGTGTTGCCATGCTGCTTTCTGACCTGCTCAGGGCGAATCTGTCTACACGCAAGCTTCGAAGGAGCTCGCTGAAGTCGGAGAAGATGCGACCAGGGGCTTCACGGACCTTCGCGAATCCATCATGAACCGCACGCGGTCATTGTCGCTGAACACGGCTCCGGGCGAAGCTGTCAGGGACGCAGACGACAGCCAATCCACGCCGACGAGGTCCAACGTGGCTCCGTCCGAAGATGCTGGGCAGCAGTCTGATACCGTCCTATCACGACTTCGATCCGAGGCTGCCAAGCGTCTCAAGGACCTACAAAAAGCCGAGGACGCCGCAGACGAGGCTCTCCTGCGCTTCGGCGGCAACGTGCGGGACTTCCTCCGGGAGGCCATCAGCATCGCCCCGCCCGAGGACTCCGCCGAGGGCGGCACTGTGCTGTTTGAGAGCAAGGATGCTCAGGGCAAGCGGGTGATTCATACTTCGAGATTCGATGCGCAGCTGCACGTCATACACACGTCGAGCGAGAGCTTCGTCAAGGACCCATCCGGAGAGGAGTTTGAGAAGTGGGTAAAGGACTTTGACGTTGAGAAGAAGACGGAAGACATCGCCAACGACCTGGCGGAATATGCCGACTTGCGAGCGACTATGGAGAGCCTCGTGCCGAGCGAGGTTCCGTACGCCGACTTCTGGAAGCGGTACTACTTTCTCCGCCACGGCATCGAAACTGCTGAATCGAGACGACGGGATCTGCTCAAAGGTGAGTCTGGTGTCGCCCTAGTTGCTTGTAGCTGCTGACACTCGCAAGCCGCATCCGCCGAGGACGACGTCGCCTGGGACGACGACTCCGATGACGAGGCAGACAAGGGCAAGGAGGCGTCGACCACGCAGAAGGGAGCATCCGTGGCCTCCTCCACCACGCTCCATCCCCGTGGTCCGGATCATCTGACGGTGGTAGAACCGCGGCCGTCGAATGACGGACAATCGCAGCCGGATAGCGAAGGCAGCTACGATGTTGTGGGCGCCACGTCTGGCAACCCGAGCCAGGCGCCGAACAGCCCGAAGGAGTCGAAGAAGGACGAAGACAGCGACGATGATTGGGAATGATACACCAAGTCCTGGTTCACGTTTGTGCGTCGCCACTTGGCGGTCGTCTGGGCAGCTCGGCGTTTGGCTTCTGAACCGGCCTCTACAGGCCTATCTAATGGGAGACAATTCTTTTTGCATGATTGCTTGGGTATCAATTCGTTGAGCGTTCTACCTCTTCTTCTTGGAGACCAGTGTAAAGCCATCCTCATCCACTTGCGGCGCTTCCTTCTCCTTGGGCGCAGCCGTCAGAGGCGGCGCCTCGCCCATATCAACGTCGGCGCCGCCCTCAACCTCGTCGTCGTCCGAGTCGGATTCCCAATCAGTGTCCTGGTCGGCGTCCTCGGCCTGCTTGAACATCTGGTCCACCTTCTTGCCCTTGAGGTTCTGGAACCGTTGCCGCAGCTCATCCACCTCGTCAGTCTGGCCTACGGCGCATTGAGCCCGGGCCCGAATGATCTGGCCGGCAACCTCCGCGCCGGAATCGTCATCGACGTTGACGTCGAACTCGTCAATCATGACCTGCAGTAGAACCGTCTCGACCTCCTCCATGTCGGGCTCCTCGGCGGCGCTATTCTTGGGCGCCTGGCTAGGTGCGCTGTCGGTGAACTCGGGGAACAGGTCGACGATGGCGCCGGCGAACCAATCTCGCTTGTCGGCCGAGTCGGGGCCTCCCCAGCCGTTCTGCACCGAGAGGGTCAAGGCGGGCCACAAGTGCAGGGCGTAGGCGACGGCTTGCTCGAAGTTGGATTGGCGCGTGGCTGCATATGGGTCAGGACGATCGCTGCACTGAGAAGACGCGACGGAACGTACCTGCTGGCGGCAGCTGCGCCGGCTGTGCAGATGAGGCCATCTTGTCGGGTCCTGTTGCTCGGATGGAGGGGGGTTTGGAGGGGCAGTGAGTAAGGCGCTCCGTATCACAAAATTTTTGGAGTCTCAACACAGAGGGAGAGTTCATCCGGGCGCACGGACCACCCGTCGCCGTCGGTTGGTCGGACCCCTCCCCGGCCCGTTTGGCGTTGCGCAGCGACATAGGCGAAATGACATCATCTTAAGCAAGACCCCTTCGGGTCGTCCCTTCAGGGCGAACTCAATCCTGCCGATTGCTGGCCGTCAGATTCTCGTCGAGTGTGTCGCGAGAACCCCCTTTGCGATGAAGCGGCTCAGCACAACGACGGTCTCGCTGGCCGTCACGCCAACCGTGGTGTCCACCCTCTTTTCGCATGTAGGTGAAGCCGCTGTGCGCAATCGCTGCATGTGGATGCAGTTCGCGTTACCCCGGGATCTTCCTGGCTGGGGAGCTGACGAACGAGGCAGTACCTGAACAAGCAGCCGCTCAAGCAGAAGCCTACAGCGCATCTGTCCTACGACGAAGGGCTGCACTTGATACGATCATTCCTGGACTTTGCCTCGCACCACACGGTCGAGGAGCTGCAGGCTTTCACCTCGCAGTGGGTGCCGCATCCTCAATGGGTAAAGGTCGACGAGGTGACGATACCAGACGAGCATCTGGCGCACTCGGCCGAGCTGCTGGAGGCCGAGCTGGGGCCGGACGGCATTCGTCAAGTGGGCGGCCGACAATGGTGGCAGTGGAGAAAGCCAAAGTCGCCGCTCCGGGCTGAATGGATCGAGATGCGGTCCGATGCCAATCAACGAAAGAAGAGCGGCGACCCGGGCAAGCGCGTCATGATGTACATACACGGCGGGGCGTACTACTTTGGAAGCGTCGACGAGCATCGCTATCAGATGCAGCGACACGCCCGCAAGCTGAAGGCGAGAGTCTTTGCTCCCAAATATCGGCTGGCGCCGCAGTTTCCGTTCCCATGCGGCCTGAATGACTGCCTAGCTGCCTACCTGCACCTCCTCGCAACGCAAGACCCGAGCACCATCATCCTGGCCGGCGACTCGGCCGGAGGTGGCATGGTGGTCTCGCTGCTGTGCGTCCTGCGCGACCAGGGCATCCCTCTGCCGGCTGGAGCCATCCTCATCAGCCCTTGGGTCGACCTGACGCACTCGTTCCCTAGCGTTGCGGGCGAGGCGCCGCTAGACTACATCCCGCAGTCGGGCTTTCACCACAAGCCGTCGCGGGCGTGGCCGCCTCCCAACGACGACGATGTGGCCATGCTCCGGGACCAGGCACAGAAGGCGAGCGGTCCAGCGGGGAAGTCCATCAACACTTCTGAGCTGGAGCAGAAGCAGCAAGCTCCTGTTGTTCCCAGCGACGATTCATCTCCGGGGCAGCAGACCACAAGCGGCGGAGTCTCGACAGACACGAACAAGTTTCTCTCGGTGACGATTGGGGGTGAGGAGATCACTGTCAAGGATCAGATTCAGGTAGGTTATGATGCCGTCGTCGCAATCGTCACGCTGACTGGGACAGATGTACACGACGAATGCGCTTCTCTCGCACCCGCTCGTCAGTCCCGTCATGCAGCCAACCCTCGGTGGGTTGCCGCCACTGCTGATCATGGTTGGGGGCGCAGAGGTACTTCGGGATGAGCAGATCTATCTGGCGCACAAGTGTGCGAATCCGGCCAAATACGCGCCGCCCGAGCACGTGCTCACCGACCGAGGCAGAGAGCTGCTTCAGAAGTACAAGCCTACGGACGTCCAGCTCCAAGTGTGGGATGACCTCTGCCACGTCGCCCCGACGCTCAGCTTCACGAGGCCGGCCAAGTACATGTATCGCTCGATTGCCCAGTTTGGGGCCTGGGCGTTGGCTCGCGCTCAGAAGACCGGCATCGACATCTTGGACGATGACAACATATCGATCATCACGAGCTCCGGCTCAGACAGCGATGGCGCGGATAAGGAGCAGAACCGGGACGAAAACAAGGAAAGAGAGGAGGAAATAGCGCCGGGCCAGGTAGGGAAGGCAGGCGACGCCTTGCCGCCGTTCAGAAAGCACATGATCCGGCAACGTGTTACACCCCATGGAGTGACCCTGCCATTGGCTCAGGAGTCCGACCTGCCGGCTTGTTGCATGGAGCACACCGCCGTCGGCGTCATCAAAGAGGGTCCCGTCAAGAAATGGATGGCAACGAAGCGGCAGTGGGATTCGAGATACTCGGCGGCGAAGGCCAAGGTCCACAAGAAGATTGTCAAGGACCTCGCAATAGGCTTGCAGGACTTTGGCCCGGGAGAACACCCACCGCCCAGCGCACTGGCCGGGCGTAGACGAATCGAGTCCGACCTGGCCGAGCAAAAGAAGACCAGGAGCATAGGTTTGGCTCTGTGGTCACTCTGGGGCTCCAAGCACGACGAGGCGACGGTTGAGCGGGAGCAAAAGGCAGACCAGGAGCCCGAGTTCCAGGCCGTCACCGGGGATGAGGGCAGAGGGGCGAGGTCCTTCGACGACATAGAAGCTCAGCAGCCTGCCTCGGCCTCGGGTGCCGGGGCCAGCCGCAGCCGCTCTCGTCATCGGACCGTCGTCGACGAGAGCCAGACCGGCACCGACGAGAGCCAGGCCGCCACCGACGCCGTCAACGAGGACACTCCCGTCGCAAAGCTGCTAAGCATGCGGCGCGAAAGGGAGGCTTCCGCAGCTGGTTTACTGAGCCCCAACTACGTGCCCGAGACAGGAGCCGCCGGGAAGCGTCCGTTCCTCGACGGCGTCGCCCTGCCCTTCACTCTCAAGAAGGACGCCGAGACGGCGAGCATGGTGACTCTCAACTCGGCGGCAACTCCCGGAACGATGTCGCGGCCGATGAGCCCCGCGGGCTCGCGGGTAGATATCTCGGGCAGGCCAGACCCAGAGGACGCGTCGCGAGCCGAGCAGATGCTGGCCGGAGGCGCCGCCCGTCCCGGCCTGGAGCCACTTGTTACCGCCGAGACTGTGCCCCGAATGGAGAAGGAGAAGGAGAACGAAGTAACAGTGGGCGCTGCGTAGGCATTGGCCTGCCATTGACTTTAGAGATATCCCGTGCTTCAAACAGCACACTTGCTGACTCGACCGTTTAAGATTGAATAAAGCTTCCTTGACACACAAATAAGCCTTCAGTGTCGATGTGTCGATGCTGTGGTAGTACATTTCGTCATACATATTGGTACACTCTTTGGGTATATACGATCACGACGGAGCCCAAGTCTCCCCGCTAAGCTTCCATCTCCATAAGCAGCACCCCAACTCTTTTCCGTCTTCCGCATCCATCGCGGCACGGCGTCGGTCCGTCGCCTCGGTCCGCTGGCTCAGTCCACCCCGTTGAACCTCTTCCACTGCTCGACGTAGAAATAAGGGTCTTGAGGACCTTTCTGCAGTCCCTTGTAGTCACCCGGTTGCGCCTTAACTTGCCGGCTCACAAACGGCGTAAGCTATGTCAACGTCAGCCCCCTGTCCATGGCCGAGCGAGGACGGCGCCGGCGGCGTCCTACCTTGAACTCCTTGAGGTCGGGCACGGCGTATGTGCGCACTTTGTTCCAGTCGATCAAGTATCCTCCGTACTTGGTGTGGCTACCCATCGATCCCGTCCGGTTTCCCTTGTAGAAGCCCTTGCCGACATCCTTGGTCGTGAGCTTGAGGTGGCGGTACCGGCCGACCGACAGCGCCTGAGTCGGTCTCATGGCGAGCTAGGGATATGTGCGCGGCCAGGGAGCAGGCAGGGGAGTCGTGCGCGCCGCAAAATCGAGACGATCGGCTTGGAGACGTTTGGCGGGTGATGTCGGTACGAAGCGCAAGTCGGCCGTCCAGACAGTGGCGTTGAAATTTCGGGGACATCGGCGGGCGGCGTTGTTCCGATCCGGCAAGCTAGCAATCCCCAGAGCTCCACGCCGAGCGCGGTGATGCACCACGACGCGACTGCTTGGTCGAGAAATGCCTGTATTATGAGACTGCACCCGTCGCGCCACCTCGAAAACTGCATTTTCATAGCGACATGATGAATAGACGAAGTTCAATCTAGAACATCTGCACGATTAGCATCTCAGGGGCTGGGCAGGGTTGTGGTGAGTGGGCTGTCCGCTCAATGAGGGGCAGCCGGCTAATCCTCTCAGCTCTAGCTATCGTGACTTCCGTCCGCATGCCACTTCGAATCCGAGCGGAAGTGGCCTACGTCTCCGAGTGCCGAGCCCCGCCACGATGGACGGATACCCGGCGGGCAGCCTGGACCACAATGTTCCGTTCCTCGTCGCATTCGGCTTGAATCGCAAGGCGCCTGAGCCGCAGCTCCCGGAGGGGCTTCAGGACCAGGGGGTCCTGCTCAAGTCGGAGCTGCCGCCGCTCGAGGGCAAAGAGGCGGATGTGCTAGAGGAATACTTGGGGGGCATCGACGCCCAGGGGTCGTCATGGACCGGCGTTTCGCGGGACGAGCCGTTTCGATTTCGCATCAAGCCCGTTGGCAGGGTAATGCAGCGCGACTGAATGGATCCTGGCGCGTCGTACGCTGACTCCTTCGCAGTCCTTTCTCCTCCCGCCGCGCCGTGCTCAACTCCCCGCTGCGGTGGAAACGTCCGAATCGACGCCGGTGCTGCACTCCCCGTTCTCGCCGCTCTCGCCGGTCTCAGCGCTGTACCCGGACGGGTTGATGGACTCGCAATGGGTGAAGAAGCACCAAGAGCTCGTCCCCAGCATCTTGGCCTGCTTTTACACGCTGGCCAACGACAATCGACTGAGAGATGACATCAACTCTTTGAGGGGAACATTAGCAAAGTCCGGGCACAAGACGCGCGTGGCCATCATCCTGCTCGGCGATGTCGACGGCGACTCGGCGCAGCCGACTGAGGAGGTGCAGGATCGCTTGGAGGGTATCCGAAGAGGAACGGCTCTGGACCCCAAGTCAATATTCTACATTCCGGCACAGGTGTCCGCTGCTGACCTGAAGCGCGCTGTGGACAGGGTCCTGACGGCCCTGTACGGCACCGCCGTCGAGTACTATCGAGATCTGGGGAGGCATGCTCGAAAGAAGCGGTCCCGGGGTATCGCTCCGCAGCCGACTGTTCCGCCCACGTCCGGTACATCACGGACGCTGTCGCTCCCGGATTGGAACTTTCGATACGACTTCAAGGCGGCCGTATTCGCCGAATTCCGCCAAGAGCTGGACGCAGCCATCCGATCGTTCGAGCAGGCGTACGAGATCCTACTCGGCCAGGATGTTCTGGACATCATGCCCAGCTGGAGCCCTCGCTGGAACGAGGCTCGGCTGCTGTCCGACATCATTTCCATCCGCAGTATGCGCATCCAGCTGTGGATGGGAAACACGAGCCTGGCCGTGAGGAGGTGGCAGGCTCACCGCGACCGCATCGCCGACTTCGTGAACCGTCGGGGGCGCGGGACGAACAATTACGGGTGGCAGGCATGGGAGGCGAGGTGGGCAACGGCCATGGCCAATCTGATCGAGATGGTCGAGGTTCCCGGCCTGGTGCCTCCGACGGCGATGCTCTTCATGCAGCCCGAAAAGGCCGTCCTGGGCGAGCGTTTGCAGCCCTGGGAGTTGCTTCACCACACGGGGTATTGGTATCGGATAGCCGCACGGCACCTTGCCGCTCGAAGAACGCTGGCGCGCATGATGCCGGAGGAGGATCGGGTTCCGCCGGACTCATCGCCCGAATCGCAGGCGAGGGGCAAGTCGTTCACGTACGACACCTACATGTGCCCGGCACCGTACCAGGAATACCCCGTTGCTGGAACTGGCGTCGACCATACGCAGCTCATCATCGACAGCCTCGTGGCTGCGCGAACGCAATTCCAAGCCCGAAAGCAGCTACGGATCGCCGCGGAGATATCGCTAGAGTGCGCGAGAGAAATGGCATCCGCCGGTTCCTGGGAGGACGCGATGGCGATGCTGCGGCCAATATGGGAAGACTCATCGTTTCGGTCAGAAGGATGGCTCGATGCCTCCGAAGAACTTTGCTGGCTCATGAGAAGGGCTGCTGCGAAGACGGGCAGTGCGGATCTGGTCGTCGCCATTGATTGGGAGCTGATGAGCAGCAGTAAGTGAGGAGAGGCCATCTACAGTTGGCGAGATGCTGACAAGAGCCTGCTGCAGAGTACCCGAAGCGGCCCCATTGGCATTATGATCTCGGCAAGTCCCTCGAGGGAGTCACGACCAGCGCCAAGCCTACCGTCAGCGTCTCCGACGGCCAAGCTTCGCCCTTTATTTCGGCCAGCTTCGTGTTTCGCAACAAGGAAGCCAAGGCCGGCGAGACGTGCAAAGCCCAACTCATGCTAGCCTCCAATGCGGTGCCGGGCTCTGCCCCAGTGACATTCTCGTCTGTCCGGGTGCAGTTTGAGGGAAGCCTCAAGCCCATCACAATCGAGCATGATGCATCGGCAGGGACCGCAGAAGCGATGGACGGCGTAGTCAATGCCCTGGCTTTGGAGGAGGAGTTTGCTGAGAACTCAGAGGATGATCTGCCGACCAAAATGAAGGGCCGGGCCGAGCTAACCTTTGCCCCGGGCCAGAGACGAGTCTTGGAGATGGCCATTCCACTCCGAGAAGACGGCGACGCGGAAGCGCTATCAGTTATACTGTCATACCGGAGCGAAGCGTTCGATTTGGATTACACCATCAAGTTCCGCGAAACGGACCCAGCAACGGGTTGGTTCATCCAGGGCTCGAAGAAGCCTCTCCAGGCACGCTCCGACGCACGACTGCTACACATCCAGCCTCGTCCACCCAAGATGCAGATCAAAGTGGTGGAACCCCTGAAGCAGTACTACACCAACGAGGTGGTTGAGCTGCAGGTCGAGCTCCGCAACGACGAGGACGAGCCCGCCAGCGTCAAGCTCGACGTGCACCTCTTCGGGAAGCAGGTACCGGCCTTCAAAGTCCTCACGGATGGCCATGAACACGGCACCGAGGGCTGTGAAGGGGAGAGCCGGATACAGGGAATCGCGCTGAGGCGCATGGACAGCGGGTCATCACTCAGCTTGGCGGTGCGCATCGACGCAGGAGTCGACCCCATCGCCTACGACCTTCACGTGCGGGCGACATATCATCTCGAGTCCGACGGGGCAACGCCCATCACGCAGATGCTGCCGGTGCAGCTCAACGTCGTCGCACCCTTTGAGGCCAACTACGACTTGGTTCCACGGCTGCATCACGATCCATGGCCGAGCCTGTTCGATCACGAGGGGCTCCACAACTCTGACGAGGCAGCCGCAGCACCAGCGAAGGGCTTTGCGCAGCAATGGTGTCTGGTCTGCCACTACGCCTCCTTTGCACAGGAGAATCTGGACGTAGTGGACGTGGACATGAATGTCCTCTCGTGCGTCGGCGGCGCGCGTTGCGGAGTAGTCAAGCGGCCAGCGGTGCCCGACGAGGGCCTCATCGCAGTGCCGAGGACCATGCAAGAGGCGCGGTTCGATCTAGTGGCGCAGAAACTCAGCCTGGACGACAGGCAGCCCGTCACTCTCGACCTCGCCTTTGTCATCAGATGGAAGCGGCAAGGAGCCACCGAAGGGCAGATCAACACTACGAGGATGCCAGTGGGCCAGTACCTGGTTCTGGGCACGGAGCCGCGGGTGCTGGCGTCGGTTCTGCAGACGGCAACAGAGGCGTCGCCGAAACTGATGCACCTGGACCTGACGATAGAAAACCCGTCCAACCACTTCCTCACATTCGGGCTGACGATGGAGCCGAGCGACGACTTTGCCTTCTCGGGCGCGAAGCAGACGACGATGCACCTGCTGCCCATGTCGCGCCGGACGACGAGGTACCGGCTGCTGCCGTTCGTACGTGGGACGCACATACGGCCTGGGCTGGTAGTGAGAGACAAGTACTTTCAAAAGGTGCTACGCATCATTCCCACCGAGGGCATGACGATTGACAAGGACGGACTGCTGGTCTGGGTCCCTGAGCCGACGACGGATGACGGAGAGGGAGGCGAAGAAGGAGATGGGCGTGGGGGAAACTAGAGAGCGAGCCCGCAACGGGGCAGTCAACGAAGAGCCGCTGGCACATCAACAAGATATCATCACGCAACAGCAATGGCAAGGTTCAAGACCTTGACTTGGTCGTATCGTAGGGTCGTGCGCGGCAGGCATGAGGCGACGGGTGGTTGACAAGATGAGTCACCCACCGCGACGCAGGCCCCTGGCCTCGTAGGATCATTTGCCAATCCGGAGCCAAGACCGTAGCGTCCCGTTGCTAATCCCAACAAGACGACGGCTAGACCTACCAGTACCCAGTCAGCCCTGTGGAGCCCGGCAAACCCTGGAGGCGTGGGGAAGAAGCTTGGCCTCGAGCTGCATTGTACAACACCAACAACAACACCTCGTCCCGCTTCTCTGGGCGTATGGACGTGAGCAGGCGCTGCAGGCGCTTTCGTCAGGGCGTCGGCGGCAACCTAAGTGAGCTGCGTCCAGTCGCACCCAATTTCGTCGCGGGCTCCAAAGGGCGCCGTGGAGGTTAGGCTCTGACTCTGGCATCGGCCAGTCAGGACCCGCAGCTCGGACATCGGGGAACGATCGAGTCCGCGACTGCAGCCAGCACGCCCGGCAATAATAATTACGAGCAGAGGAAATTCCTCGCACGGCTCCACCCGGTGCTCGTTTCAGCCGCTAGCGAGGTGCAGGCGGGAGGAAACGGGGCGTCGATCCGCATCGAGAGCGACTGGCCGGGGGCATCGTCGCGACGGCAGCCGCACGCAGGCCTGTTCTGCTTACTGTCGGCCCGCCATGCGAAGAGGCCGGGCTGCTGAACATGGTCGCTGTCCCGACGTCAAGGCCTCCGCGTCGCTGATACAGGCGCCAAATTCGTCGGCGCTGGCCCCTTCACAGCGCGGGTCTCTGTTTGTCGTGCCATCGGGGGCCCTTGTGTCTCGACAACAATGACCCGGGCGCGCGGCGTTCGGGGAACTTAATGCCCCGTTTTTGCTTTTGACTCAAACGGACCCCAGCTGACAATTGTGCCAGATGCGCCACAGGCGTGCGCATGCAAAGCACGGCACGCTAGCGACCCGCCAGCTTCTCATTAACGGCCGGCCGGTGGGTGTGTGCACGCACGGAGGCTTGCTACTCTCCTCCGGGCTACGGCCGAGTTGGTTAGGGGCTTTTGCTTACTCGCACTTTTGGGTATTAGTAGCAGCGACGCCCGTTGACCAGCGGATGTGGCTGCTCGATGCGCTCGTGAGAAAAAAGTTATACACCGCGGATCGTGCCCACCTGCGCCTCGTCGCATCTCGAAACCTGCGTTTGCTTCAGACGACGACGACGAGGCGCGCTTCGACGACACGGGCAAAGCAGCTCTCTGCCTGTTTACGAACAACTCGCCGGTCACCGTCCCAGTAACGCTGCCTCGCCATGACCGTCACCACCTCGACGGCGGAGCCGTCGCGTGAGCGTCTCTCCTTGGACAAGACCGAGGTCGAATCCGGGAGCATCCCGCCGGGCGCCGACATGGAAAAGGTCGAGGGCCAAGACGACGTCGTCGAGCAGGCGCCGGCCGCCGCGCCGCAGGACCACGCCGGCAGCCCAGCCGACAACTACCCCCATGGCCTGAAGCTCGGCCTCATCATCTTCGCCCTGTGCGTGGCCGTCTTCCTCGTCGCCCTGGACCAGACCATCATCGCGCCCGCGCTGGGTGCCATCACCGCCCAGTTCCAAAGCGTCAAGGACATTGTGCGTCTCACGCTCCCCCTCCTCCTCCAAGGACCACGGCGCTAACCATCTGCAGGGCTGGTATGGCTCAGCCTACCTACTCACCACGACGGCGCTCCAGCCCATGTACGGCGCCGTCTATAAGCTCTTCAACGTGAAGCTCGTGTACCTCGGCGCCGTCTTCGTCTTCGAGCTCGGCAGTCTCATCTCCGCCGTGGCGCCCTCCTCGACGGCCTTCATCGTCGGCCGTGCCATTGCCGGCGTGAGTGCGCCCCCGTTCCTCGCTCCCCAGCCAGCTGAGCTGACCAGACCTCCAGATTGGCACCGCCGGCATCTTTTCCGGATCCATCGTGATCCTCTCCCTGTCGAGTATGTTCCAGCGCAACGCCCTTTGAGGCCCGTCGCCCGTCCGTACGCTGACTCCTCCAGTGCCCCTGAACAAGCGCCCGCTCGTCTTCGGCCTCCTCGGCGGCATGTGGGGAATCGCCTCCGTCGCCGGCCCTCTCCTCGGCGGTGCTTTCACCGAGAACATCACCTGGCGCTGGTGCTTCTACATCAACCTCCCCATCGGCGCTCTTGCCATGGTCATCGTCTTCTTCTTCGTAAAGGTCAACCGCAACACGGCCGAGACCGAGGGCCAGACCTTCTTCGCCCGCGTCCGGCAGCTCGACATCACCGGCACGGCCATCTTCATCCCGGCCGTCGTCTGCCTGCTGCTCGCCCTGCAGTGGGGAGGTGCCGATTACGCCTGGAACAGCGCGCGCATCATCGGCTTGTTCGTCGGCTTCGGACTCATGATCGCCATCTTCATCGCCATCCAGTTGTGGCAGGGCGATAGGGGGACGCTGCCGCCGCGGCTGTTCAAGAACCGCAACGTCTTCTTCGCCATGATGTTTGCCCTCTTCTTCGGTGCCGGCTTCTTCCCGCTGATCTACTACCTCTGTGAGTTGTCTATGGAAGCCCGATGGCGATTTCCCCTCGCGCTGACCAAAGCAGCCCTCTACTTCCAGGCCATCCAGGGCGTCAGCGCCGTGCAGGCTGGCATCAAGATCCTCCCGCTGCTCCTCTCGACCGTCGTCTGCTCCATCATCACGGGCGCCATCATCTCTGCCGTCGGCTACTACAACTTCGTCATCATCCCGTGCATGGTTCTCTTCACCGTTGGCTCCGGCATGATCACCACGTTTGACGTCAACACGGGCCTGCCCGTCTGGTTCGGCTACCAGGTGTTGACCGGCCTCGGCATCGGAGCCGGCTTCCAGATCGGCGTACTCGTGGTGCAGACGGTGCTGCCGCAGGACATGGTCCCGGTGGGCACCGCGTGCGTGCAGTTCTTCCAGGCCTTTGGCGGCGCCATCTTCGTCGCCGTCGCCCAGACGCTCTTCCAGAACGGGCTCATCGACAGCATCCACAAGGACAACCTGGGCCTCGACGGCAACATCTTCATCAACAGCGGCGCTTCGGAGATCAGGGAGGTGCTCACGAAGATGCACCGCCTGGACGCCTACGACGCCGTGCTCAGGGCGTACATGACGGGCCTGAGGAACACCTACTACATCAGCGTCGCGTGTGCCGGGTTTGCCTTGCTGATGGCGCTCGGCCTCGAGTGGAAGTCGGTCAAGAAGGGGCCGGGGGCCCAGGAGAAGGTCGCCGCCGTGGTACCGGCATAATAGCGGGTTGCATTTTGGGATACCCGGCGTTGCGCACTAGAGGACACGTCCACTCCCGTGCTCATTTGTATGCATAGTGAAACGATTAGACTCGAGGCATTGGCAATTAACGATACCACTCCGACGGCTGTTTGATTTCATTTATTGCGTGTCGTCGGGAGGCCTGTCCCATGATAGGCGCGCGCCTCTCGCTCTAGTTCTCGGATCCCGGCCCACGAAACGGAGCACCCAGTCCTTGACCACCCTCGTCTTCTCCTGCTGCGGATGCTCGGTCGGCCCCTTGCCCAAGCTCCTGGTCGAGTAGTAGCCGCTGCCGTCGCTCCGCCACAGCAGGCTGACCCGCGTCAGCCCTCTGCGCAGGCTCTGGCCGTAGACCTTGCCGCGGAAGGCGTGCAGCGCGACGTTCTCCATGAGGACCACGTCCTGGCGGCGCAGTCCGAGGATGATGCTGCTCTCGGCGGCGTCGCCGCCGCCGTCCCGGGGCAGCCAGAAGGTGACGGCGAAGCCCGTCGCGGTGTCATCGCCGACGAGCACCTCGACGAGGGACAGGGCGGCTCCCCAGCGGGTGGTGACGGTGCGCGGCTGCGCGATGGACAGGACGCCGACGATGAGGTTGAGGGTGACGGTCTGCGGCTGCAGGGCGACGATGCGCTTCGCCGTCGGGACGTCCTCCAGGTCGGACAGGTGGGAGGGCACGGGAGGCGGAGGGGGCATGGAGCCCGGGATGGTGGAGGCGGTGGTCGAGAAGGACGTCTCCTCGGAGTCGAGGCTGTCGTCCAGCTGGGAGGATGAAGATAGTTCGTGCTGGGCGAGGGACTGCTCGCAAAACTGCGTCAAGACGGCCGCGGCATCGTCGCTCTCGTACAGGCTGGAGTCTTCGGCGAGTGAGACGCCCGCCGTCGTGAAGAAGTCGGCGCCGCCGTTGAGCGAGGCATCGTGAACATCGTGCGTCTGGCTGAGGCCTGTGTGGAAGCCTTGTCTCGTCAACGGCAGGGAGCGCCACACGGCATGCGGCGGCTGAGAGGGGAGCTCGCTGTCCGTCTCGTCCTGTAAGCCCAGGAGTTGGGTGAAGGCTTCGCCGAAGCGGGTCACGGTGCAGGTCGAGTCGTCGACCGCGGATGCTGCCGGCGCGCCGGTGAAGAGAATCACCCGTAGCGCAGGCATCCTGCCGGGCTCAGAAGAACATGATTCCGTGGTTATATTCTGCCGACGCCTGATATCCAGTATGCACGTGCAAGGCTCTTGCGGTGAAGGGAAGCGCAGCTGTCGTTGAAGATATGAGGTTGAAAGCTCCAAGCCCGGCTGCAGGGTAAGCACGGGCCCGGAGCGGCGTCGATGACGGCCCGTGGTCCGTTATGCCTAAGAGCCAGCCGAGGCACGAGGGCGGAGACGACCCCACGGCCGTCGCGGCTCGGGCTTGCGGAACGTTCATCGGCTGGGGCCCTGTCGATCCCGCGCCCTGCTGCATACCTATTAAAGGCAACACGGTCAGCGATGAGTCGCGAGGGGCCGTGTCTCATTCGTCCCTGCAGCCCGAGCTCGCTTCCGCAGCCATCTCGTCCCGCCGAGTCCCGTCCGCGACATTGGGTTTGACGACGACGTCAAGCCCAGAGAAGACAGCCAGCCATGTCGGCGTTCGACGTCACGGAGCACATCATCGACGCCTCTCACATCAGGGACTTTGCGCGCGCCACCGCACAGTCGCAGGACGAGGTGCTGCGGCTGGCCGTCAAGCAGTATGCGCCCAAGGACAACCGCAGCCCGCGCAAGGGCGACTTGACCGTCATCGGCGCCCATGCCAATGGCTTCCCCAAGGTGCGACCACGGCCCCCGCCTACGTACGCGGCAATCCCCAAAACTAATGGCTTCTCCAGGAGATGTATGAGCCCATGTGGGAGGAGTTCTACCTCGAGGCACGGGAGCGCGGCATTCGCATCCGCGCCATATGGACCCTCGACGCCGCCTGGCAGGGCCGCAGCGGCGCCCTCAACCACGGAAAACTGGGCAACGACCGTAGGCCGCCATGTCCACGTCCACGCGAGACGGACTGCTGACACGCTCGCAGCCTCCTGGTACGACCACAGCCGCGACATCATCCACATGGTCAACACGTTCCGCATGCCGCGGCCGATCTTCGGCATCGGCCACTCTTTCGGCGCCAACGCCATGACGCACGCCGCCCTCATGCACCCGCGCCTCTTCAACGGCCTGGTACTGCTGGACCCCGTCATCGACCACTTCGACTCGGCGCCTGAGAAGCTCAGCAAGGGCCCCGCAGCGCTGAGCATCCGCCGCCGCGACGTCTGGCCCTCGCGCAGCGCCGCCGCCGAGGCTTTCCGGCGCAGCCCCTTCTACCAGCAGTGGGACCCGCGCGTGCTGGACCGCTGGATCGCCTACGGCCTGCGCAGCGTGTCGGGCGGCGACGACGACGACGACGGTGGCGAGGTGACGCTGGCGACGACGAAGCACCAGGAGGTCTTCACCTTCCTCCGGCCCAGCTGGCAGGCCTTCGACGCCGAGGGGAAGAACCTCATCGACCCGGACCAGACGCCGGACCTCGACATCACGCTCAACAGAGACGTCATCTACTGGCCCTTCTACCGCGCCGAGGGCCCCAACACCCTCGTCCGCGTGCCCGACCTGCGCCCCGCCGTGCTCTACGTCATCGGCGGGAAGAGCTGGACCGCGACGCCAGAGCTGTGCGCCGAGCGCACGGCGATGACGGGGACGGGCACCGGCGGCAGCGGCGGCGTCAAGCGAGGCAGGGTGAAGCAGGTGACGGACCCGGACCACGGGCACCTGATCGCCATGGAGGCGCCTCGGTATTGCGCCATCCAGGCGGCCGACTGGGCCAAGACCGAGCTGGATCGCTGGTGGGCCGAGGAGCGCGAGTACGAAGAGTGGGCCAGGAAGCCCCTCGCGGAGAAGGAGACGCTCAGCGACGAGTACAAGAGGTACCTGGGCGTGCCGGATGAGGGCGCCGCCAAGGCCAAGATATAGACGTTGCAGGGGCGTATAGAATATGACGTGGACGGACTTGGGAGGGGGGATATCACGATGGGATTCAATAAACTAATCCAAGATGACGCAAACGCCAGCGCTAGCAGAAGCCAGGAACCCCTGGCGTCCCATGGGCAATGATACTTTTTCCTTCTCTCAAGTGAGCACCAGCTATCCAAATGCTCTGCGCCAGGTGCACCGGCGCGAGTCCCAGGTGCCCGACAAGCATCCCCTCCCCGCTCCGACACATGGCTGGCTAGATGTAATACATGCTGTTCTTGAGGGCCTCGTGCACCTGCCGGTTCGCCATGGCCACGACGCCGGCGGGGCCCGCGGCCGTCGACACGCTCTCGGTGTCGCTGACGTCGAAGATCTCGGGGCGATGGGCGCGGGCCCGCTCGCAGACGATGTCGGCGTAGTAGGCCGGCGGGCATATGCTCACGGCCTTGGTGGCGCGGCCGTACAGGTAGCACAGCTCGTGCGTCAGCCGCTCGAGCTCGTTGGCGGCCGTGGCCTTGTACTTGGCGCGGAAGATCTCGTCGAGCAGCACCGTGTAGTGGGCGGGCCGCGCGGTGCCCTTGAGCGCGTGGTGGGCCGTGAGGAAGAAGTCCCAGTAGCGCGCCTGGGTGACGCCGCGGTCGACGACGGTGCCGTTGCGGACGTTGCCCGAGCCCGACATGTCGTCCTCGCTCGTCGGGTAGAAGCGCGTCTGGTGGCGCTTGACGGACACGACGATGGTCAGCTTGGGCGCCGCGGCCTTGGGCGGGTACTTTGCGCGGCAGGCCTCGCGGATGCACGGCAGCTCCTCCTCGAGCACCTGCGTGAACTGGCTCTCGGAGACGCCGTCGCGGAAGATGACGACGTTGTCGGGCAGGCGGCCGGCGTTGTGCTTCTGCCAGAGCTCGAGGCGCGACTTGAAGGCGTCGACGAGGCGCCCGCTGAGCCACTCCTGGCGGCCCGGCTGCTCCCACGACACGGCCGGCCACTGGCCGAGGGCGTCGTCGATGCTGGCCACGAGGCCGACGAGGCTGGGCGCCTCGGGGCCGCCCTCCTTGGCGGCGGGCATGTTGGTCGGGTGCGTCACGTCGTAGCCGGCGATCATGGTGCGGCCCTCGCGCAGCAGGGCGAGGTCGTCGCGCAGCCGGTGGTTGACGCCGCCGGCCTTGAGGTTGATCTTGAGCCCGACGTTGGCCCAGTACATGGGGTTGTACTCCTTCTTCATGTGCACCGCCGTCGTGACGCTCGTGTGGATGCCCCAGGTGCAGTCGCCCAGCGTCTTGATCTTGGGGTACAGGCCCTGGCTGTCCTTCTCCGTCAGGATGAAGATGATGTACTGCACGCGCTGCCCGTGCGCCCACTTGAAGAAGCCCTCGAGCGGGCCGCCGGGCTCCATGGCGTCCTCCCAGCGCATGTAGGCCTTGCCGTGCGGCGGCAGCATGGGCGTCTCCTTGATGCGGATGCCGGTGCCGGCGATGAAGCCGGCGAACTGCTGCATCGTCTTGACCTCGACGGGCGCGTCCAGCTGGCCGCCGCGGCCCGTCTTGAGGATGTTGAGGTAGGCCCAGCGCTCGATCATGGCGCCGGGGCGTACCACGCGCACGTTCTTCATGTTCCAGCTGCCGTCGCGCGGCTGCACATCGGAGCGCTTCTGCTGGTTGTTGAAGTAGCTGATCATGGGCACGTTGAGCACGCGCCCGTTGACGGTGAGCAGGTTCTTGTCCACCGACACGCCGAAGCGACGCAGGTCGCCGTCGTCGAGGTCCAGCGTCTTGCGGGCATCGGTGCTCAGGGAGAGCGCGTTGGCGTAGGGGGAGCGGCAGGCCACGTCAAGCATCGCCGTCGTCTCGTTCATCGACAGCTTGGCCTTGACCGACTGCCCGGGCTGGATCTCGATGAGCTCGGCGGGGAAGAGCGTCGGCTTGTCGGCGCGCCCGAGGTTGACGAGGGGTAAGTCCTTGAGGGACCGCTTGTACTCTGCGTTCGATTCCATCAGTCTGGGCCGCCACGCAAATACCGAACGAGGCCATCGAAAGCAGGGAGAAGAAGATGCGGAGGAAAAGGAGAAGGTGACGGTGACCACTCACTCTGCTGAAAGTACTCAAAGACGGTAATGTACCGGCCGCCACCCTTGCCGTCGTCCATGAAGAACTTGACCTGCTTCGGGCCGGGGTACTCGAAGCCCGGGGCGAACTGCAACGGCTTGCCGCCGTCGGCGGGCCTCTTGCGGGAGAGCTCCGACGCCGCCACGATGCCGTGGATGGCCTTTGACCGGCGCACCGACCGGCCGTCAGCCAGCATGAAGTCGACCCAGACGCGCGTCTTGGGCATGAACTTGGCCAGGGCGCGCATCTTGCGCATCTCGAAGCCGCTCCCGAGCTGCGTCGGCCCCAGGCGGAAGCTGTCGAAGAGCTGGTCCAGCTTGCCCGAGACGCGGAAGACGCCGTGCGTCACGTTGGTGTTGAGCAGCAGCCGGCCGGTGCTGAGGCGCGCCGACTGGAAGAAGCCTCGGGCGGCGATGAGCGCGTGGTGGTCCTGGAAGAGGTTCGCCGTGGCCTTGTCGGCGCCGAAGGGGAAGAAGCGGGCGCTGCCGACGGCCGAGATCTGGTGCAGCCGCGAGCGCGGGCCGTGGCCGAAGATGACGTTGAGCGCGTCGACGGCCTCCGGGTACTTGGGGAAGACGGCGTCGTTGGGCCCGTCGTCCATGGTGCCGAGATACCTGAGCAGGGCGTCGATGGGCGCCTCGGTCGGCCCGTGGACCGCCACCTCGAGGATATCCCACTTGTCGGCGGCCGTCTCGACCGGCAGCCGGATCCGCAGCGGGTTCTCGGCCAGGGCGAGCTTCTTGGTCGAGATGAGCTGGCTCTTGTACTCGGTGGCCAGGACGAGCGTCTTGTCGGCCGCCATGAGCGTGCGGACGAGCTCCTGGCACGCAAAGTAGAGCTTGCGGCCCTTGACCTCGCGGTGCGGCAGCTTGGCCGTCGTTGTCGTCGTCGTCGAGGGCGCTTCCTCGCCGCCCTCGCCGGCGCCCCTCTCCGTGGCGACCTGCGCGAACTCGAGGTTGTACTTGTACAGGACCGTGGGCTTCACGTTGACGCGGAAGCAGTTGACCCACAAGCTGACCGACTTGCCGTTGGAGCCGAACGCGGGCCGCAGCGGGAACAGGTCCTTGGTGTTGACCTCTGCGGTGCTACCGGACTTCGAATGCAGCGTGACCCGGCCCATCTGGGACGTCAGCGCGGCCATGGAGGAGGCCTGGGCCTGGACGACGCGGTCCTCGAGCGCCGTGATGGCGGCGTCGGGGGCGGGACAGGTCCCATCAACGCTGCTCCACGTGTCAGGCAAGAGAGAGAAAAAAGGGTTATGCAATGGCGCCGAGGGGAGCATACCTAAAGGCCATGGCCGTCGTCGGGTCACGGCCGCCACCTCCGCCTCCCCGGCCCCGGCCTCCGCCTCCGCGACCGCGGTCACCTCCGTATCCGCCTCCGCGGCCTCCGCGCTCGCCACCACCTCGGCCGCCACGGTCTCCTCCTCCGCCGTAGCCGCCGCCTCGGCCTCTGCGATCGCCGCCTCCGGAGCCGCCCCCGCGATCACCTCCGAAACTCCCTCGGCTGCTGCCGCCACGGCTGTCACCACGGCCGCGTCCCCCGCCGCGTCCACCACCTCGACCACGATCAGCCATGGTGATAGCGGATACCTTGCCGGATCTTGCGGCAATCAAGGATGTGCAGGTTGAGAAGACGATGAGCGAGGTTGCGATCGGGTGAGCGCCACGTCTGCGGGCATATGGGGCCCTTGTAGCAAAACCAGCTGCTTAGGTGAAGGCCAGTGAGAGGACTTAAGGGAAAGGATGGCGAGAATCCAAATCGCAGCGCCTTGGGTTGGCGAGTCACTGATCGGAGCTATGGCGGGCGTGAACAAAGGACAATGGGAGAGGCCGCTGCTGTTGCTTGCTTTGCTTGCTCCGTGCAGAGAGCGGAGCTTGTGAGTGTGGGAGCCGGGATGTTGTTGGTCCCTGACGTGACAGCCGGGCCGGGGGTTGTGGGTCCAAGGCGAGCCTCACGATTGACAGCCCGGGAGATGCGATGGATGAGAGCTAGAGCAGGACACGACCGGGATGGGAGGCACCAGGGCGGTGGCAAGGGCGGGCATTTATCTCGAAACAGCACAGCCCAAGGGAGGCGGTTCGGCCGGGTCTGCGTCGGTGTGTCAGGCTGGAGGGCCTCCTGCAGGTCGCCAGCGCGCAAAGGAGCCGTCAAAGCTGGTCGGCGATGTCGCGACGGATTCAATCGTGAGTCGACGGGAGCAGGGAGTGCGAGCAAACGCACGCGCACGCGGGCCCGGTCCCTTGTGCAGGTAAAGGACGTCATTGGCCGCGGCCTGCACCCGGGCTTGTCTCCCGTCCATCTCGGCCGACGCGGAACCCCACAGCGCCTCGCAAGCGTGCCGACGGCTTGGGGTAGCTACAGCGTCTCCGGTTATTCGACAAACACCACACCGCTCATCGTGGACTGGGCTGTTGCAACCTACACGTAGTGCTGCCCGACAGCTACCGCCGCTGCCGCTGCAACGACTCCGGAGCCGTTGCAACGCCATCCACGGCCACGTCGCTCCCGAGTGTCTGGATGATCCCCCACGCGCTGTGCTTGCTTTGTCCAAAGGACGAAGCACACGCGATGGCATGCTGCGCGACAAGGGCTGAACGGCTGTGCTTGCTTCAACCCCTTGTTCTCCTCCATCTGCCCACCGCCGACGGCCGCATCCTTGCAGCTTTGTTCGTGAGCCTGTCGTTTCAAACAGATGTCCCGTGCTTCATGCGAGCCGGGTAGCACTCGCAAGGCTACGGGGGCGAGCAGATGGCATACTCGCATATGCTTGCGCCAGGCTATCGGGTTCGCTATGCGTTACCCTGATGACGAAAAAGGGGGGAGTAGAGTTCAGCATAGAGGAGAGTATAATACGGAGTAGTCGCAGTTCATCTGCACATGAACGGGCCCAGAACCCATACTTTTGTTTCCCAAAAATGGGAACTAGGATGAATTATCGACGCACGGCTAGCACAAAAACGTTTACTTGTATTTCGTCTTGCGAAAGCGGGTATAGACACAGGTACTGTACAAGACCTTTGATCGCTGAAGCATTAGACAGGCCAGGGAAACACCTGGGACCGAGCTGAGCATCGATTGGCTTTGCCGTCAAGAGTGTGCGTATGATCCTGCGGCAGCACAAAGACACTGAATCCCCCTCTAGGCTCAAACGAGACAATTGGATTCTCGAGTATGATGGTGGTGAATACAGAAGTGAAGCTGAGCATGCCGTTGTGCGAAATCAAGAGGCCAAGGTCGGAGGCCGCTTTCTGGATCGCCCCAAGGTGAAGTGCGTTGGTTTGAATATCCTGGTTGAAGGGAACGGAATGGTGCATCGGGAGTCCACTGCGCCCAAGGTCAATCCGCGTCCGCATCCCCTGACTGTCACCCCCTATCGATGAGCGAGATGGGAAGCAGCGGGCCCACACAAATGCTGTTTGTTCTCGCATATGAGCTATATATGTTGATTGCGGTGCGAGCTTGTTGCGGAGCCATGCGGCGGTAGAGGAGTGCCCGATTGACCATGACTCCGGGCACATGGCTGGGGACTCAGGGCGCGATCAACCTTTCGCCAGCGCTGACGCCAGCTTTGACGTCAGTCGCCAGATGCCTTTTGGGCAGAACCAGTCAAAAGAGACGCCGGCGGCCATCAGGCGGCGTTATCGTGACCAGCGGTTGCGACCTTTAGAATCTCCTCCTCTAAGCCTGGAACGTGGTGAACTTCGATGCCTGCCGCCTCGAGCATCTGACGGCCAGGATTGTTGCCAACAAACGTCTCCGGCTCCTTGACGCCGACGTATACCTGCCGAATCCAGGACTTTTGGCGTAGAACCCTCTCGACGCAGGGCAGCTTGCCGCTGAGGCGCTTGGAGCAGGGCTCCATGGTGGTGTACAGCGCGTGCGGGCTCTTCATGACCTCGGCCAGACCCTCCTCAGAAGTAGAGCACTGCTCTGCCAGCTTCAGCAAGCAGCACTCCTCGGCATGCGTGTTGCCCGGGCACTCGAGAGTATATCCCCCGGCAGATGTAGGGTAGCCGTGGTCGTCCAGCTTCACCAGGATGGCGCCGACGCGGAAATTGCTTGGCTTTGGAGGGGATTTCATGGCCAGAGCCAAGGCCGCCTGCATGGCCGCCCTGTGATCATCCGCCGTCCGGGGCTCCATGGTGGGACGGAAGGATGCGAGTGGACGCTGCGAGCGATGTCTGAATGCAAGGCGCAGGCTCAAGCATGAGCTGTGTCCTGAGTGTGTAAGGAGTTGGTGCCTAATAGTACGGAGCAGGTGGTGCACATGCGCTAGCGGGGCGGGACGGTGGGTCTAATGCGGAGCTGGGCGACTCTGCCTGCCGCTACGGAGCAATTACACCACTATTTCGGCGCGTCGCAACGCGTAGTCCTAAGAGCTTCACCACCCGCAGGCTTGTCGACCTATCTGCAAGATCACGCCAACATGTCGGACTTTGAAGATGTCGTGGACAACGAGCCTCCCGCCATAGAGCCGTACGAGGTGCTCGGCCTAGAACGCTCCGCCACCGCGGATCAGATCAAGAGCGCGTACCGGAAGGCGGCCTTGAAGAACCATCCTGGTGCGTCGTAAAGCCGCGCAGTCGATCGAACCCTGGCTAATGTTTGCCGATGTAGACAAGGTCCCGGATGACAAAAGAGCAGCGGCGCATGAAAAGTTCCAGTCCATCGCCTTTGCATACGCTGTGCTGTCCGACCCCGCCAGGCGAAAACGATACGATGCCACCGGTTCGACGGCCGAGTCCATTGTCGACTCCGAGGGCTTCAACTGGAGCGACTACTACCGCGAGCAGTTCAAAGACTCCATATCCGCAGACGCCATCAAGAAATTCGCCGAGAAGTACAAAGGCTCCGATGAGGAAAAGGACGACCTGCTCGTTGCCTTTGAAGAGTGCGAGGGAGACATGGACAAGGTGTACGAGCGCGTCATGCTCAGCGACGTTGTCGAAGACGACGAACGCTTCCGCCGCATAATCGACGAAGCCATCGAGCAGGACGACGTCCCGGCCTTTGCGGCGTACACGAAGGAGAGCAAGAAAAAGCGCATGGCGCGCATGAAGGCGGCCAAGGCCGAGGCCGACGAGGCCGAAGGATACGCCAAGGAGCTCGGCGTACACGACAAGCTCTTTGGCAGCAAGAAAAAGAAAGGCGGCAACAAGGGGAGCTCCGAGGACGACCTTGCGGCCCTGATCCAGAAGAGGCAACAGGACCGCTCGGCGGGCTTCCTGGATCGGTTGGCGGAGAAGTATGGCGCGACGGAACCCAAGGGAAAGAAGGGCAAGAAGAGGGCGATGGAGGAGGAGCCATCGGAGGAGGCCTTCCAAGCAGCTGCGGCGAAGCTCAAGGGCTCAAAGGGGGCCGAGGGCAAGGCTGGTGCCAAGTCGAAGCGGTCGCGAAGCTGACGATTGCACGCATTGTACATAACGGATCGGCGTTTTTGGCTGCAAGGAGTTGAGGCTGGGCATGCACCAAGTACCTGATACAGGTCAAACAATGGAAAGTCCCTTTTTGCGTAATTCCGAAACCACCATGTTCCAATTCGCATTGAGTGCATCGGATTTCTTTTCTGTCGAACGCTTGCGGTCAGGCCGTTGGAGCTCGTGATGTCAATCATTCGGTGCGGTCTGCGGGGCGCGCCGGCTGCCTGGTCGCAGCTGGTCGGATCCCGCATGGCGCAACCACCGTCACCTGTGCAAAACCATCGCGTCTCACCAGCCGTCAACTGCGCTCACGCTCTGGCGGGCCTCACAGAGCGACCCACGGGCGCGGTCATGCCATGAGCGACGCATCCCGTCCCGAACTCTACCCCCGATACTGCTTCCGTTTGTCGCCGACCTTTAATGCTTGGAACCTGCTGCGCGCGTCCGAGATTCACGGTCTGGAGCACCATGCCGCTTTCGATGGTGAGTGTGCCCAACGCAACAACCCGCGGTCCACTAACGCCATCGCTCCAGGGGAAGGCTTTTATTTTTACAAGAATCTGCCGGTGAAATGGGTGCGCGTTGTCGGGGTCGTGGTCGAAATCACCGAGTTCCGCAAGGACAAGGGCGATTCAGGCGTACGCGTCTATTTTATCGACGACAGCAGCGGAGCATGCATCGAGGCCGTCGTCTTCACACCCACCTCCCTGGGCTCTGAGGTCGATGTCGGCTCCGTTGTCGACGTCAAAGGCGCTCTGTCCACGTGGAATAACGAGAAGCAAATCAAGATCGAGAAGATGGCCGATGTGAAGAGCACAGCGCAGGAGCTGGCACTCTGGGAGAAGAGGGCCAAGTTCCGGCGAGAGGTGCTGGACAAGCCATGGGTTCTCTCCAAGCGAGACATTCGGAAGTGTCGTAAAGAGGTGGAGGAGTCCGAGGCGGATGCAGAGCGAAGGAGGAATCGCCTCAAGTCAATGCCCCAACGAGGCGGCTTGAAGACGCAGCCTGACAACAAGCAGGCGACGACGGCGGCACGGGACAAGAAGACGCGAAGCGAGCTGGCTGTTGAACTGAGAAACATGATCCGAGACGGTGCCATGAAGGGAAAGTATAATGCTCTGGGGCTATAATTATGGGATCCAGGCGTTGCAATGGTGTACGGATAGTGGCGTTCTTCTTTTCACGATATCAAGAAAATTTTTATTTTTCCTACGTGGGCGACGCCCCGGGAAGCGGGTGACTGAGCACGCGAGAGCTGTGTGTCTTGCCCCGGCTGTTCGCCTCATCACGAAAGCGCTACGGGGATCGGAGCGCCTTTTGGGTACGGTTGCAGCGCATTCACCACAAGCGTGGATGCCAGTGTGACACTGGAGCAGAGGAAGCCATCGGGACCATGGTGCTGGGAGCCTTGTGAACGCAAAGTAAAACATCTGCACCGACGTGAGCTCCTGCAGCCGAGCATGGCTTGGTTTCTGATCTCTGAGACAGATGACCCTGACGCTGTCTTGTCCACTCGTGACAGCCTCAAGGCGATTCGACGGCAGCTATGCGGCAAGAGCTCGCGCCTTCCTCTCACGGAAGTCCTGAGGCAAGCGTCGTCCGGTGGCCCTGCCGGCATCTCTGCCTCGTAGGTAAAGCTTCCTGAGCATCCTCTTCGCAACACAGACATCGCCACTAGACTCCACACCTAAGATCCTAATTCTATTTTGGACCTCCTCATTTTACAACAGTCGACCTTGCACTGCTAGTGCCGCATCTACAAGCTGAATCATCAGGGTATGTACGTGGGCTTGCGAGACAGGCACATTCCTCGCGTTGACCCCGGTGCCCGGGGATCACTTGTCAGGCCCAGAAAAACGTGATTCGACGCTCCTGGTGACTTACAGAACATGGATATGCTCTTCGTTTCCTTATCTTCTTCCCCCAATTCAAAGAAACCTGTTGCTCATGACGCAGTTTGGAGGGAGCGGGATGACCTGTACCGTCCAGAGTCGGCTGACTGGACCACGAGTCCCGACAGGCCCCATGTGTTGCCGTCTGCTTGCTTCGCTGCTTTGGTGGCTAACTGGGGTTCAGGGTTTTATTATTCGAGCAAGAGTATCGTGGGACACTCGTCAAGTCCTACCGCCGCAAGCACCCTCCTCCATCTGCCGTGGCCCGTATCCGAATATAGACCTGTGCGGCCTTAAAGTAAAGGAGGCATCGAGTGCGGACGGAACAACGCATGACTGTGGCTCTACGGTACACCTGTCAAACAGGTCGTTAGCTGGTGAAATCACGACGATTGTTGGAGAAAGCACGCTTCAGATTACGCCAACTGTAGGTAAGGCCCAGCCGCAAAGGACGGGTGCCAATTTTCTCCAACGAGGTCTATCAGTCAGGTAAGGTGGCAACGTTGCGTCTAACCTGCATTGCTCATCCGGAACCAGCTGCACCCCTTGAATCCGACGGACAAGCGAATTTTGGGTTTCACCCGTCGACGGTCTTCACCATGGCATCCAAGGACATCTTTGCAACCCCCATAGATGCGAAGGCTCCGCCTGCCAGCATTCTTGTTCGAAAAGACCACCCTGTACCTCGAAAGGGCATACAATCGCAGGCGCCCCTCCAAACGAACAAATTTTACTCCAACTTCTACCTAGGGGACCAGCTTGGCCCGGCGTATACCTTTCCCTACTCCATCCAGTGGGCAGGGGGGAAAGGTGCCAGCGCGAGCTGGGGCATGTCCTGCTCTCATATCGAGGCATACCAACGAGTCTTCGGTCCGCCGAAGAGCAATGGAGCGGCGTCGTATTTCATCAACCCCGTCGGCATCCAGTCAATGGTCATATCCGCAAAGGAGCTTGGCCTCGAAACCACGCTGTCGATCGACAGCATCACGGCGTTCTCTGCGAGAGTAAGTCTGAGCAAGGACAGCGGCTCGCCTCCCGCAGTGTCCTTCCCGATTTTGCAGGGCATGGTATACATCACGGCCCAGTTTGACGGTGCCACCCCGGTTCTGCAGTCGGGAGTGTATTTCAAGACTATGAGTCGAACTACCAAAGACCCAAAGGACCGCGTGGCCAAGTATACGTTCAACCTCGAGGACGGAACGGCGTGGCATGTCTACGCTTGGCGGACAAAAGGTGATGAGCTCGACCTCAAGGTCATCAATAATGGGATGGCACAGTCGCAGAAACCGTTTTACGGCATCCTCCAGATCTGCAAAGACCCCAGCACTCCCGGGTCCGAGAGTCTGCTGGACGACGGCGCGGGCATATACGCCGAGACACTCACACTCTCTGGTTCCGCCTCGGGCGCCAAAGGAACATATTGCTTCAATTTCCAAAAAGCAGGGCATCAACATGGAAGCCTCTACATGTACGCGCTGCCGCATCATGTGGATTCGTTCAACCCCGAGACGAAGCAACGGATCCAAAAGGCCCAGCTGCAGTCGACGACCAAGGGCCTCTCCACGCTAGTCATGGGGGACAGCTGGACAATGGTGGAACCAAACATGCCCGTTGACATGAGCTTTTCTCCGTGGCACCCAGAGAAAGGGTCTATAAATCAACTGACGGATTACGCCAAGAGCAACATTCGGGCCGCTGCTGCTAAAGAAGTATCCCAGGACATGGTTTCTCAGTCGAACGTGGACTCCATGTATTTCAGTGGCAAGGTAGGCGTACAAGGCTCGGTAGAGAGAGCCTGGCTGACGATATCAGGCGCTGGCAAAGTTTGCCACGATCCTATACGTGATCAACAACATGATCGGCGACAAGGCACTGGCGCAAAAGGGACTGGGTCAGTTGAAAGCCGCATTTGGCACCTTTGCTGCAAACCGGCAAAAGTACCCCCTGGTGTTCGAGAGTAGGTCTCCTCGCTCTCAACGCATGACACTTCTGCTGACGGATGAAGCCGCATGGGGTGGCGTTGTCTCCTCCGCAAGCTACGTTACCGGAGACGCGGGTGTCGACTTCGGCAACACGTACTACAACGACCATCACTTTCACTACGGCTACCACATCCTCGCGGCCGCAACCATTGGCTTCCTTGATCCCGATTTCGTCAAGAAGAACAGAGACTACGTCAACACGCTCGTGAGAGACATTGCCAACCCCAGCTCCGACGACAAGTTCTTTCCCCAGTGGCGCAGCTTTGACTGGTACCACGGCCACAGCTGGGCTCACGGTCTTTTTGCTGCCTGGGACGGCAAGGTAGCTTGCTCGCCAGACTTGGAGAGATAGAGCTCGCGCCTCGCTAACGGCCTGCAGGACCAGGAGTCGAGCTCGGAGGACATGATGCATGCCTACGCTCTCAAGATGTGGGGCCACGTGAGCGGCAACACTGATCTGGAAGCCAGGTGAGCCGTGACTTGAGCTCGTAGACGGTCGTTCGCTGACGGTGAAAGGGGTAATCTGCAACTCGCGATAATCTCGCGCAGCCTGCAGCAGTACTACCTGTACCAGAGTAACAATGTGGTGCAGCCAAAACAATTCATCGGCAACAAGGTGGCGGGGATTCTGTTCGAGAACAAGATTGACCACACGACCTACTTTGACCCGCACATCGAGGCAATCCAGGGGATTCACATGATCCCGATCCTTCCGCCGACGCCCTTTGTGCGCGCCAAGGCTTTTGTCAAGGAGGAGTGGGAGGCGTACTTCAGCAACGGGCGTATCGACGACATTCGCAACGCGTGGAAGGGAATTATCGTGGCCAACTACGCAATCGTCGACCCCCGCATGGCGTGGGAGACGTTCACGTCTCGCACTTTTGACCCTCAGTTCCTAGATGGGGGAGCGTCGCTGACGTGGTTCATGGCGTACGCTGCTGGTGAGTTGAGTCTCTCCCGGTGTTGGTTGGTGGGTACTGACCCCCCTGCAGCTCTCGGGGAGATCTGATGACCTGGTGGTCGGCTTGACCAGAGGAGCCGCAGGACCTTGGGACGGTGCTCGGCGAGGAGGACTTTGTTGAAGCGGCGATTTTCCAAAGCCTTGGGGAAGAATTGACAGATGATATGATCAGACTTGGATTCCATTCAGTGGCGACAAGCCCGTCCTGCAGAAATCCCGGAGGACGGGAGGACGGTGCCGGTTGGCCCGAAAGACACTTGCACGTGTACGAGCACGAGGAGGTATCAGTATAGAATGCGCATGCAATTTCATCGCTTCACCAGACCGAGGTTGCGGCGGCACAGCGCCCGTCGGGGCGAAAGATCCAATCTGCGAAAGGCGAGTTGGCCCAACGCGGCCCAGGGGTGCGGCGTGACGAAAGGGGCAGGAGCTTCAAATCTCGCGGCCTGGGGAGTCACCACGCCCAACGTCTCAATGTCGCGGCGTCGACCTGACAAGCTCACCGGGCAGCATTGGAGACGTCTTCGTAACCATCCACGACAATGGTAACGGCGGTGCTGCGATGGGCGCTGCTCGCGCTGCCGCTCGCGACGCGAATTGCTGCCGAGCCGAGCCATTGGAGCATCGAAGCCAGGGACAACACGCCCGCGGATGTCAGCTGGGACTGGAACATGGTCCTGGGAACACACAAGATCGTCACCGCTGGCGAGCCCATGACGATATACACCAACATGTCCAACTATAGTAACCTGACCAAAGAAGGGTACCGGAAGTTGGAAATTCACCTCAATGCACAGCCTAGGGGGAACACGTCGCACTTCGTGCCGTACACGTATTGTAAGTCTTCTCACCAGCTCCTGGGAACGAAACAGCTCTCCTGACGGCGGACAGGCCTGCTGGTCCCCTGTGTCTGGGCGAATGTCACGAGTTTCAATGTCACGATCCCCAAGGACGCCTTTCCGTCCGGGGCGAGAATGGGGATGACGTCCGAACTGTTCGACCCGACGGCGGACTTCGACCCTTGGGACCCTAATGAATATGCAGAGCCGAACAAGGGAGAGGCGCGATTCAACCTGACGGGCGGCAGCGGGGCGTGGTCCGGATTCGAGCTGCGACAAGGATGGGGACCCTTCAACCACAGCGCCTACCAGATGCCGTGCGACATGGTTGCGTGCGCGCGCAAGTGCATCTGGTACCTCGACGGCAACCAGGACCATGACGAGTTTGCGCTGTCGCGCAACCAGAGCTTGCAGAATTGCGTCGACGCGTGCGGGTCCTGGATAACAGATGACAGGGCTAAGCGGACGGATTGCATCACGGCAAACTTGACCGAGTCGGAGTCATCGGCATCGGGGTCTGGCTCGGGAGGGTCGCCGTCGCCGTCGCCGTCGCCGTCGGGAGGAGCCAAGGGCGGCGCAGGGTCGTCGGCGCCGGGGCGCGATGTGCCCGGCGGAACGGCTCTGGTGGTGGCTGTGCTCGCGTGGGCGGCGGCCTTGGTTACCTGGGCTGCTTGATGGAATACCGAGGTGTGCGAGTGCGTGTACGAGTATGCATGCCGTTGAAATAAGGTAGATGGAGAACGTGGTAGTTGTGGCTGAGCATCAAGCGCGTACCAGGTGGTGACTGATGGATGGCGCAGCCTGACAGGCTGTCACTCGGGTCCGACATGGGCGCGTGTGGAGAAGAGGAGAAGGGCGACAACGCTCCGAGGGCCGCGGCTGCTGGTTGACGGCGGCAGGATTCGCTTCGGCGTTCGTCAAGAGAGACCTTGGGTGCACGCTGCGTGTGTGCTTGTGCTCGTACTTTGCACGAATGGGAACGACGAGTACTCCGTACTCGAGTCTCGTACCTGGAGTGATGCTCTCGTCCCCGCCCCGGCAGCGGGAGGGACCCCTGGCCCGCCTGCATTCGATGCGGGGGGCTCGATCTGGTTGGTTTGCGCTGGGCTGGGCGCCAATCGAACAGGCACGGGCGATGGTGGCATTGCCAAAAGGATAGCGCACTTGGGCGAAACGGTAGTTTTGCCTGCTCTCTCGTTCCGGCCGCGAACTCGTAGGAAATACGTATGAGAACGTGTAGTAAGCGGCGTCGAGCCGACCTTACTCGTACCTACGACGCGCCAGGCCATCCCGGGCAATGTTTCGAGGTGCGGGACCCTTCATGACGTAGCGGCGTGGGCCCTCGCATCCTCGGTGCAGCGCAAACAGGACCCGTGCACAAGCTTCGAGTGGCGCGAGCTGGTGTGGCTCGCGCTGGCTGTGCTTGGGTTGGGTGCCATTGATTCCAGGTTGATTGTGTCGCGGGGTGCATTGCTTTTCCAATTGCTGGCGATCAACTCGTACTGCTACGAGTGCAACGACAAGTATCGTGCCCGTACTTCGATGCATGGCGGCCCGGCCACCTGACAGCCCCTGCGGCCAAAGGAGCGAGCTTCTCGCCTCCACTGCGTCGGATCCCTGCACGGGCGGCTGTTTCGGGGGCAGTTTGGGGGAGCTCGCTTTTTCTGGACCGCTCCTGGAGCTGGAACTTGCCAAGACGACGGACCTGCAAGCGCCGCCGACGTGGAGGCCTCCAAAGCCAAGCCTGCCAGCAATCCGTCCTCGTCCGACCTCCATCTCTCATCTCGGATCGACGCCATCGCCATTCACCACCACCCTGCTGTCCACCGCCCGCTTGCCGCTCTTGGACCACGATCCGGTTTGACCGCCTGTGAGTACCGAGTAACTTACACGCTCACACCCCAACCGACGTCCGTCTTGTCGCCTCCTCTGCGCGGGCACGTGGTGTTGCGACTTCTTCGTCGAGGCCATCATGGTGTTCGGATTGTGTGAGTTCACGACCCCTTGCAGCGCTCCATTGCCCCCATGTGCCTCGTGCGTATCCTTAAGACCTATCCCGCTCGCCGTTGCAGCTCCCGCGCTCGGGCTGTCGTTCATCACCAAAGCGACGAAGAAACAAACCTTCTTGGTCCTCCACTGCCCCTAATAAACACGCCACAGGATTTGACACCTCCTTCCCACCCCCCTCTCTCCACTCCCAACCCACTGGCTCCAGGCGGCCGGCACCAGCTGCCTGCTCGTATACTTTGGGGGCGCCACAGCTCCCTTTTAACCTTTCCCGTTCCTCTGCCAGTTTTCATTAGTATTTCCCGGCCGGACCTCTCGTCTCGTTTGGAAATCTCGCTGCTGCATCCATTGTCCTGGGCAGAGAGCTCGCTGCTGCTCGTCCCGAATCCTCCGCCTTCGGCCGTGGCGGCAGCTTCGGCTTCACATTCACATTCCAGTCCCCGTCGCTGACCGTCTCTCGCAACAGTCAACACCAACTTCTCACGCCAGCTCCGGCGCCAGATGAGTAACAAACCGCGTCAGAGCGCCGGCGAGCGCACGCCGTTGATCAACGGCGAGTCGGCCGCCTCGGCGGACAACGGCCACGCCGTTCAGCCGCGGCAACGATCGGGCCCCTTGGCCTTCTTCTTCGACAGCAAGCACACGCCTGGCCGGGACAGCGAGAGCCTTGCCGTCCGGGGCCTGGCCCACATGTGGCATGTCACCAAGGTGACTCTCCTGAGCAGTACGTTATCCGGAAACCCGAGCCAGCCGTTCGTGCGTGGACTGACGCCGTGCAGACTATGTCAACTTCCTCCTCGTCATGGTGCCCATTGGCATTGTTGCCGGCGCCTGCCACTGGAACCCGACGGCCGTCTTTACCATCAACTTCTTCGCCATCATCCCTCTCGCCGCCGTCCTGTCGTTCGCAACGGAAGAAATCTCCCTCAAGCTCGGCGAAACCCTGGGCGGGCTCCTGAACGCCACGTTTGGAAATGCCGTCGAGTTGATTGTACGCAGCCGTGCTCGCGGGACCGACCACCCACGGACGGGAAATTGCTAACGGTATGTAGGTCAGCATTGTCGCCCTCAGGGATGGCCAGATCCAGGTCGTGCAGTCGTCGATGCTGGGCTCCATCCTGTCCAACCTCCTGCTCGTCATGGGCATGTGCTTCTTCTTCGGCGGCTTGGTGCACCGCGGTGAGAACGGCGCGGGAACCGAGCAGATCTTCTCGGCAGCCGTTGCGCAGACCACCTGCTCGCTGATGACGCTCTCCTCGGCCTCCCTGGTGATCCCTGCGACTGTGAGCGCGACTCCCCCAGTCTCGCGGCGTGCTTCCCGCTGACCCGACGCAGCTGTATGCCGTGCTCAGCCAGAACGGCTCGGACGAAAAGCAACAGAGCATCCTCGTCCTGTCCCGAGGCACCGCCATTATCCTCCTCTTGCTCTACGTCCTCTACCTCTTCTTCCAGCTCCGCACGCACAGCAACCTCTTCGACGCCGAAGGCCAGGCCATGCACGACGAGGAGCAGCATGAGGAGCCGTGCATCGGAGTTGTCGCCGCCGCCGGCGTCCTCGTCGTCGTCACGGTCCTCGTCGCCATCTGCGCCGATTACCTCGTGGCGAGCATCGATCCCCTCGTCGAGAGTTCGAACATCAGCAAGGCCTTTATCGGTCTGATTCTCATTCCGATTGTGGGCAACGCCGCGGAGCACGTGACGGCCGTCGTCGTCGCCCTCCGCGACAAGATGGACCTGGCCATGGGCGTCGCCATCGGCTCCTCGATCCAGATTGCCTTGGGTGTCACCCCCTTCCTGGTCATTGTTGGTTGGATCATCGGGCAGCCCATGACGCTGCACTTTGAGACCTGTGAGTTGACTCGCGCTCGCTGGACCCTTGCTTGTCTAACAAGAATAGTTGAAACCGTCGCCTTCGCCGTGTCCGTCTTGGTCGTCACGTACACTGTCCAGGATGGCAAGTCCAACTACCTGGAAGGCGCCATGCTTCTGGGCCTGTACATGATTATTGCCGTCGCCTTTTACGCCACGCCTAGCGATGCGATGGACAACGTTACCGCGTTACTCAGCACCTGATCCAGGCCGGATCTGGCTGGCTTTCTTTCTTCTTTACGACGCTGTCGGAGGTTGACGCCCAGCTATTTTCCAAGGGGATTAGGGCTGTTTTTCGGGTGTCGAGGCACCCCTTGTATACTATGAAGGGCCAGGTTTATTTGGCAAAGATGCAGTGGCTGGAGAGTTGACAGGATCGGGGCATGCAACGCGCCGCATGAGCGCTCAGAAAATTTCTTTGTGTCGTGGTCTCACTGGTTCGAGACTGATCAGGTTGGGGAGTTTAGGTGTATTCCAGTATTTGCAATGTCTGTCTACCACAGCCGCTGAGTGATCTTGACGCGTGGGAGCATGGGATGTATGAACAAGGCTTGCAACGCTTGCAACGCCTCCAACGGAGAGCCAACGCAGAAGACGCCGAGTTGTTCGGGGAAGGCGGAGGATCCGTTGGAAGAGGCACGGTTCTACGCACAGACTACACGGGGGAGAAGGCATGAAACTGGACAGAAGAATATTGTGAAAGCGCCAGAGCGTATATTGGTGTTTGTCTCTATGCGAGTCTATGCTGTCGGCTTCGACATGGGTGCGATGATGCCCTGCTTCATCAGCACGCGCGGCTTGGTGCTCTCCTGGAGCGTCTGCTTGGTCATCCACTCGGGCCCGACGGGCAGCCTGAGCGAGCGCTCGTACTGCTGCCGCGACTCGAAGGGGTGCGGGAGCTGGGAGGCGAGGTAGCGATCGTTCTGGTGACCCGGTTAGCATGCGTGCGTTCAAAACCCAGCCCCCGTCGGCCGGGGGGTGGGGGGTTGTTCTCATCTCGCTCACCTTCTTGACGCGCTTCTCGTTGATAATGACCTTGTCCAGCTTGGCGTCCTTGCGGTCCTTCTTCTTGATGCCCTCGACCTTGGTCAGGAAGCGGCCGGCGTGGCGCTTCTTCTCGCGGTTGCTGACGCCGTCGCCGACCCACGAGCCCCAGCCGGGCAGCGTGTTGTCGATGACCTTGTCGTCGTCGGCCTCGGCCACGTCGGCCTTTTCGCGCTCGAAGTCGCCGACCACGTCCTCGCCGGCGAAGGCGCGGGCGACGAGCTCCTGGTCGCGGATGGCGAGCGGCAGGTGCTGGTCGGCGTCCGAGTCCGAGTCGCTCGTGTCCGAGTCGTCGCGGGCCGCGGCGGGCTTGGACTTGGGCTTGGGCTTGGACGGGCGCGAGGCCACGAGGACGTTGTCGTTGAGGTCCATGTCCTCGACTCGGGCGCCGGAGGTGCCCTTCTTCTTGCGTCGCGTCTCGCCTCGGGACCACGCGCCGGCGGTGGAGGCGGCTGTCTCGGCCGGGACGAAAGCCGTCTCCGACGAGCCGCCGCCGTTTGTCGCTGCGGCGTCCTCTGCTTCTCCGTTTTCGAGGCGGCGCTCTCTCCTGGCGGCCCTCTTGGACGTGTCCAGTGCGGTCTCGAACGGAGCGGCGGTGCCGTAGCTCCTGCGCCCAACCTCCTCGCCCGTCCTCTCATCCTCATCCGAGCCGGCAACCTCCTCCCCGTCCAGCTCCCGACGGATCTGCTGGATCATGTCGTCGTTGGCCTTCTTCTTCGCCGCCTCCGCCTTTTGCATAAACTTCATGCCCATCAGTCCGGACTGCGGCCGGTCGTCCTCCTCCTCGAGCCGGTCCAAGCGGCGGCGCAGGGCGGCGTCATCGTCCTCGTCGTCTTCCCCGGAGCTGCTCGTTGCATCCGAGTCGTCGTCGGGCCCTCCTCTCCGGCCTTCCTTCCTGCGGCGCAGCTCCTCGTCCTTGCGAGCCATCTCCGTCAGGCCCGTCCGGAAGTCCTCGTCCCAGACGGCGCGCTTGGCCTTGGAGCCGATCTTGGCCCACTTGCTCTCCTTGTGCCGTTGGCCGACGCGCTCCAGAGCTCGCCGACGATCCTGCGCCTCCCGCTCCTCTTCTGAGTCTATCTCGCCGGCCTCTTCCATGGCTTCCTTTGCTGCCATCTCGTCGCGCTCTTTCTGCTTTCGATGCACGCGGTGATAGGCTTTGCTCTTGATCTTCTTGATGCGCTTGGCGCGCTTCGCCTCCCTGTCGTTCAGCTCGCGCTCCAGCCGCTTCCTGGTCAAGGCCTCCCTCCGGGACAGGAGGTTGCCCTCCTCGTCGAATTCTTGAGGCTTGGCCTTGGGCTTGTGCTCCATGGACAGCCCGCTCTGCTCCATGATGGACATGATGGTAGACTCCAGCTCGTTGTTCGCGTTCTTGGCCGTCAACGGCTGGATCTCGGTGGTATCGAGACCAGCGGTGGCCGAGTTTTGCGGCAAGGGGAAGACGAGATGTTCCGCCCTGCGGTTCTGCTTGACCGTCTCGGTCCACCGGTCTAGTGTCTCGTTGGTCTTCTCGTACGCGGCGGCGCGATCCACGCGATCCTGTTGCCGCTTTGGCAGGGGGGCCGCGAGCTTCTTGGCGGCCCCGGGTCGCTTCTCCTTCTCCTCTTTCTTCATGAGCTTGACTGCCTTTCTCATGAACGGGTCGTTCAAGCCGGCCAGGCCAAGATCGCCGAGGTCAATCTTCTTGGAGCCCGGCTGTTCCTTGGCATCGTCCTTTTCGCCGCCATATTCGGACACCATGCCTCGCAGCGCGTCCAGCTTGTCGGGATCGACCTCTTCGTCCTCGTCCTCGTCCTCGTCCTCGTCCTCATCGTCGTCTGAGTCGCCCGACTCGTCCGAACCGTCGGATGAGTCCCCATCCGACTCCTCGGACCCCGAGCCCTCCTCGCCCTCGGGCTCGTCGGATTCTTCCTCAAACTGGTCCAGGGCCGTGGCGAGGTCGATGGCATCCGCGCCAAGGGTTTCGCCCTCGTCGTCTTCGGAGTCGTCTTCGGAATCATCGTCCTGCGAAACGTTAGCAGATGGCTCCCGACACAGTCGAGCGGTTCGGCATACCTCTGCCTTCTTCGACTTGCTGCCCCGGAACGAGTACTCCTCGAACCTTTCGTTGTCGCTGTCTCCGAAAGCATCGTCACTCTCAATCTCAGAGTCCTCGTCGTCCTCCTTCAGCCCGCCCAGGCGCCACTCGTTCCCTTCGCTGTCGCTTCCGTATTCGTCGTCCTCGCCGTCGGCGGGCCGGGATGGCTTGGACTTCTTTCTCTGGGGCGCCTCGTCCTCGTCCTCGTCCTCGTCTTCATCCTCGTCCCGCGCGTGCTTGCGCTCGAGCTCGGCGTCCAGCTCTCGCGCTCTCGGCGTCTTCTTTTGCTTGGTCGGGAACCGCTCCAGCGCGATGCCAAACGCATCCAGGGCGTTCTTCTGCGATCGCGCCTTGGACTTCTTGTTGGGGCCCTTGGCCTTCGTGCTGGCCACCAGGGACCGCCCGTGCGCTTGACGGCCAGGCATTTTCGGCAATGTGCGGATTGCTGTGCGTGCGATGGGCGTGTCGGGAGGCGGAGCGAGCTTCAGTGCGAGGCGCTGGTCGTACTGGATTTTTCTGCCGCCCAGAACTTTTGGCGGTGAGGCACCCTGGCGGGGACCCTGGCCCGGTCCCACCTATCAGCTCACTCTTATTCCGGCGACCCTCGGCCCATCCGCCTACACTTAATTACTTGTAGGACGACAAACGCGATTTCATTCTCGCATGATTTTTCCAACCCGCCGTCCCTCGCTCTCCCGGAGTTCGAAATGACGTTCTTCACCCCCGGGTTCCGGAGGATAGCCCTCCAGGGCGGCTCCGGCTTCTTCGTCTGCAACCAATGCCTCCGACAGGCGCCGCGTCGCTCGCCCTTCAAAATCCTGAACGTCGTACGATCGCGCGGGTATGCCGACGCAAAGCCCGCGACGCCCCTGGGCACCATGGCGGACCAGATAGCCTCGCGGGCCGCTCCCCAGGCGGCGCAGGAGGCCAAGAAGAGGGTTTTCCCTCAGACGACGTCCAAGGGCGTCGCGTACTGGCTCCTGGGCAGCGCCGCCAGCGTCTTCGGCATCGTCGTCTTCGGTGGCCTGACCAGGCTGACGGAGTCGGGGTAAGGATCCCAGCCCCCCTCGCTGTCGCGAAGCGAATGAACCATCTGACACGGCGCAGCTTGAGCATCACGGAATGGCGACCGGTGACGGGCTCCCTGCCCCCCATGTCCAAGGCCGACTGGGAATCCGAGTTTGAAAAGTACCGCGCCTCGCCCGAGTTCAAGCTCCTCAACCCGCACATGACGCTGTCCGAGTTCAAGAAGATCTACTTCATGGAGTGGACGCACAGGCTCTGGGGTCGCGCCATCGGCCTGTCCTTTGTCCTGCCCGCGCTCTACTTCATCGCCCGCCGCCGCGTCACGCCCAAGATGGCCGTCAACCTGCTGGGCATCTCGGGTCTCATCGGCTTCCAGGGCTTCATCGGCTGGTGGATGGTCAAGTCCGGCCTCAAGGACGATCTCTTCGCCCCCGGGTCGCACCCCCGCGTCTCGCAGTACCGTCTCACCGCCCACCTCGCCACCGCCTTCGTCTGCTACTCCTGGATGCTCCTGTCCGGCCTCGCCGTGCTGCGGGCCCATCGCATGCTGGCCGACCCCAAGGCGGCCCTCAAGGCGATCCAGGCCATGAAGAACCCCGCGCTCGCCACGTTCCGCCGGTCCACCCTCGCCCTCGCGGCCCTCATCTTCGTCACGGCCATGTCCGGCGGCCTGGTCGCCGGCCTCGACGCCGGCCTCATCTACAACGAGTTCCCCAAGATGGGTCTCGGCCTGACGCCGCCGAGCTCGGAGCTGTGGGACAAGTTCTACTCGCGCAAGGAGGATGGTTCGGACCTGTGGTGGCGCAACATGCTCGAGAACCCCAGCACCGTGCAGATGGACCACCGCATCCTGGCCATCACGACGACGTGCGCCATCCTGGCGCTGTGGGCCTACGCGCGCTCCGGGCGCATCGCTGCCGTGCTGCCCAAGGACGCGAGGAGGGGCGCCACCGGTCTCGTCCACGTGGTCAGCATGCAGGTCGCGCTGGGCATCTCGACGCTCATCTACATGGTTCCGCTGCCGCTGGCGTCGGCCCACCAGGCGGGCAGCCTCGCGGTCCTCACGATGGCCCTCGTCCTGGCCCAGCGCATGCACGTGCCCAGGCCCACCGTCCGCATGATCGAGCAGCGGCTGAAGCAGCTGCACAAGTAGCACGCCAGATGGCGGCACCATTCCCTTCACCTCTGTAGACTAGCATGGGCGCCGCGAGGCCAGCATCGGCGCGGACTGGGGGGTTGGGATAGAACGGACTTGTAATACTCTACTCTGATAGCTGTACATTTGCGCCGACGAGCTTCGCCTCGGACGCTGTTGAATACCAAACATCACTTCCTTGGAATGTGGGGCGCGTTGAGAATGGTTCGTATTAACACATCGTGAGCAAGATTATCATCTGCTCTGTCTAAGGTCCATAATCGTTAACAGATCGCTGATCGCTCAAACAAGGCACATCTCCCCCCCTTGTATCGCCCTCCTTGTAAAGCTGCGCGGCACGACGTGCCCGGCCCTATTCCATGTACATGGTGTCGCCTCGGACCGGTTGCATCATGGTCATGTCGCCGCCCTGCATCGGATTCCCCTGCATCGCCATGTTCATGTTGGGCATCGACCGGCTCATCGTCATGGCGGATCGGCCCACCGGGCTCCCCGCACCGGCTTGCATCATGAAGCGCAGGTCCTGCGTCGCGGCCTGCTGCTGCTGCTGCTGCTGCTGCTGCACGAGCCCCCGCGTTCGGGGCACGTCGAGGGTCGCCTGCTGCTGCATGGGGTGGGCGGGTTTGACGGGCGAGGCGTTCATGATGGCGAAGCTGTCGTCGTCCTCCATCTCCGCGTCGGCGTCCTGGTCGCTCGTCTCCTCGATCGAGGGCGGGCCCGTGTTGCTGGTGGACGTCGTCGTCTGCTCACTCGCGGGCCCGTTGGTGCTGGTGGTCGACAGGCGCTTCGGGGGCTGGTGGGGATGCGGCTGCTGCGGTGTCTGAGACATGCCCTGCAAAGGGCTGTTGAGGGACCCGGGCGTCTGGGCCTGATCCAACGATCTTTGCGAGGTCATGCCACCCGTCGTCGCACGTGTTGACGTGATGACGTTCTTCCACCGCTCAATCGACTTGGTGACGACGGTGCCCAGGTCCACGTGGCGATCCTCCATGTCGAAGCCCACGCTCTTGCCGCCCTTGACGCCCTGCTCGTAGGCGTAGCTGATGAGGTCCCGCTCGATGGGGATGAGGGTGGGGGATAGCAGCTTGAACTCTCGAGGCTGCTGCAGCCGGTTCAGCTGGTCCAGCTGCATCTTGAGGTTGGCGTTTTCCTGCTGCAGCTTGTGCTGCTGCTCCTTCATCTTCTCCGTCTCCTTGTGCTTCCTGCCCACGCCCCGGGCCAGCTCCAGGATCCAGAGCTCCTGCTGCCTCGGCGGAGGCAGCGTCTCCCACACGGCGTAGGCGGACTGCAGGTGCTCCTCGACCTGCTTCTCGAGCGTCTCGGCTTGCTTCTCGGCCTTCCTGACGGCGTCACGCGTATCCCTCTGCGGGTGACCCGTCGGCGGGTACGTCAGCTCCTCGAAGGCGGCCGTGGTCGCCGAGGCACAGGCAATCTTCCAGATCCGAAACTCCTCTTGGAAGTAGGCCTGCAGGGCGCCAAACTCGCGTCGGCCGGGGGACTGCACGGACCAGGAGGTGGACGTCGGGTGCTGCGTGGACGAAAACAGCGTCGGGGGCGGGCGAAGGCACTGAAGAGTGAGGGCGGGGAAGTCTAGAGAGAGGGGGTCGAAGTCAAAGGGCATCGAGTTGTTGTCGATGTGTTGCCTGCGATCAATTAGCTTTCAATTGGTCAAACGAAGACGGGGGGAGCCCGCGTACTTGGCCGCCCGCCAGGAGCTGAGGAGCTCGCGAAGTGCGAGCTCGGCAGCCCGGGCAGTATCCATGGCGTCAGCCAGCTTCTGCTTGACATCGTATTGCGCCTTGTGGGCGGCTTGCTTGCTGACGGTCCTCTGCATGGGGGGCCGCCGGGCAGCCATGTCGGGGGCCGCCTCGCCCTCCCAGGCGGCCTTGCCGGGGATGTCGTTGATGACGCCCGTCGCCTCCCATCTCGGCACGAAGGGAAACTTGCTGAGGGTGGAGTCGACAGCGTACTGCCCGTCCTTGGGTATGCCGGAGGCCCTGTACGTCTCGCTCTCGGCGGCCGAGGCCTCCCTCTTGGCAGTCGGCCGCGGGGTGCCTGCGGGGGTCGAGTCCTTCCTACCGCCCACGGAGCCCCTGGGATGCCGCCTGGTGATGCCGCCACGCACCTTGCGGATGGCTTCGACGTCGTGCACACCGTCGGGCGGCTTGGGGTTCTTCTCCTTGATATACAGATCGAGGTGGCGGCCGAGCGAGGACGACGTGAAGGCTTGCCCGCAGTAGGGACAGTTCTTGTCCTTGGGGGCGCTCGACTTGGACTCGGTGCCCTGGCCGGCGGGTTCGGGCATGTTGCGGCTGTGTGGTCGAAACGAAGGGGATTGGGACAAAGGAGGGGATTCCACGAGCGTCGAGGCTACAGAAACGAGGGGAGGCGTCGTGCACAGAGATGAGAGCTCAGCTCCTCGGATGGAGCAGATCGTGCGAGGACCATAAGGAGCGTGAGAAATGGCACAACAAGGAGAGAGCAGCGAACGAAGGCGGGAGGCGAGCTCCTCGGGCGACAGAAGAGAGGGTACGGCTAGGACGAGCCTGGGAGCATGGGAAGGGAAGGGCTGGAGGAGAGGTCCTCGTGACGGGTAGGGGCCGATCTGTCAGGAGACGTTGTGGAAGAATGGCCGTTGATTATTTTTTTCCCAGCAAGCGATGCCGGTTCAGGGGTGGAACCTTATGGGGATCGGGGATGGGGTCGTGAAAAAGGGCCCTCCCTCCCCCCCCTCCTCCTGTGCGCTGCCTCCGCCCGGGTGTGTCAACGGCAGCGGGAGCGCTGGCTCGCTCGCAGTGGTGGCCAGCTGGGGCGCGACGAACCCGACGCCCCCTGGACCGGGCTTGCTGGGCCTGAGGTGAGCGGTGCAGGCGCTGGCGCAGGTGCTGCAGGCCACGAGATTACCGCAGTGGCGCCCCAGGCGGAGCCGCAGCGGGCCAGCCAGCGCCATCAGCAGCGCCCGGCGGGCCATCGACCGGCGGTCCTCAGGGGCGAGGGAGCCTCCACCAAGGCCATGCGATGGCGTCGAGCCCCGGTCCCGGTGGCTCGCGGGGCCCTTCCGGCGCTTGGCTGAGAGGGCGTTGGCTCGGGTTGGGGAGGCCTTATTAGCGTCTGGCGCCGCACTGCACTGGACCTCATCGCACCGAAGCACGTCTGGACCTTGGCCTCGCGGCCGCAGTCTTATGCGACCCCTTTCGAGTCTACGATGTTCAATCAACGGCGGCGAATGAGCGGGGGAAACACCGTGCGCCGCGTGCGGACGGCTCCGTGCTTGGCAGCGCTGGTGGGTTCGAGGCCGACGAGGGGGCCCCAGGACGGACTCGCCGTGATTACGCTTGCTCGTCGCTGCCGCCGTGGGCCGGTCCAGCACGTGTGCACCTCCGGCGGCCGCGTTGCTACTCGGCACGATGACTGCTACTCGGCGTGATGACTGAAGCTCAACAAATCGACGCCGAAGCTCGTGAAGGGCGCAGCCGGGGGAGGGGGTGGGCGGGCGAGATGTGGCACTCGAGGCGTCCTATCTCGAGAGATCTCCAAGATCCGAGGCCCAACGGGTCAGGGGGGGCACACGGCGCTTCGGGAGATCAGCCTTGCTGGGCGGCCGGGCCAGGGGCGCGACGGCGATGGGCGGCGGCCGTAGCCCCTTTTGCGGCATCTGGGTAGAGGCCTTTTGTGTGCCATCGGAAGCACTCGCCGGACATCCGCATGCGGCAGGCGTCCGGGTATTTCGCTCTGCTCGTTTACCTAAGGATACGACAGCTCCGTATTACACGATTTATTATTAGCTGGAGGCTTCTCAGCACGATTACCCAGGTAGGCAGGATGGCGGGCAATCCGCGACCGACGGTGGCTCGGACGTCTGATTTCCCAGAAACCCTCGGCCGAGACACGCAAGAGGCCCAGCATCCGACCGCTGTTGGTGCGGACCCTTGGCGGCCTTGGTCTCTCGTCGTCGCGAGCGGCGCAATCGCCTGCGAGTTGACAGGCTGGCAGACGGGACATCTGGCAGGTCGGTCGCCCCCTGGCCGTGGGCGACCTAATTAGTGCGAGGCTGCTGTCGCTCGACGACACGCGCTGGCGCCGTCCGACATGCATCATCCCAGGGCGCGAGAGACAACATGCAGCCGGACCCCCTAAACATTGCAGTGCTGCTGCTGGTGCTGCCTCTTGCTGCAAAATCCCTCAGTCGGTCCGACAGCGTTGCTGTCCTTCGTCGTGGTCCTTGTCATGAGGAGAATGAAGTTGGCAGTATTAATCGAAAGACAAAAGGCCGACCGGAGGCGGCTTGGCAGGCTACCTTGCCTATAATTCGACGACCGTATCTCTTACGACGACGAGTATCAATTACTCCGTACGCTGCTCGCGTGCTGCAAGGAACCCACTCGCGTTATTAGCTGATTTAGGTCTATTTCCTCCTTTTTCTCCGCAGCCCGCACGTCGTGTAGTCCCGTAGACGTCGGGTGTTATTAATTGCTTGCTCCCAGTCAGACACAGCATGCACCTGCAAATTTCGGCGCGGCCGCATTGCCCGTTGTGGGATCAGCCCTGCGCCTCAGATTGATGCGCTTCATCCGCGCATGCGACCGTGACCCCATTGGCGGTTCCGCGAGGGCGGTTCGTCCCGGTGGTCCCCTTCGGGCCTATCACGGTCTCGTCTGGACGGCGGTTTCTAGAGTGAAGGATCCATGTGCATTCTGCTATCTAACCGTACTCGCAATTATATGTACAAAACGCTCAATTATGTACAGAGAAGGATTCGTCTGTGCAGCTAAAAAAGAGTGTGGGTGTAGGTAGGTAGTATGTTCTCGCCAAAGCATATCCAATCAAGCCCATCCATGTACTCAGGAGGCCAGATCCTCCTCCCGCTTATATCCCCCCGTGCCGTTCCCCCCCTGCGGCCCGCTCGCGCGCGCGCGCGCCCTTTATCCGCCAACGACGCCGCCAGCGCCGGGTCCTCCGAGGTAGCAGTAGCTGCCCCAGCTGCCGCCAGACTTGTACGAGGTCTGCAGGCGGTAGCGGGTGGCGTCGCTGATGATGTTGCCCTGGGTGACGTCAAAGTCCTGCGCGATGCCGTTGGTGTCGTAGTAGACGATGTTGTGGATGTAGGCCGAGTGCCCGAAGCCCGTCTCGGGGAACTCGCCGCTGCCCATGTCGGTCGTGGTGAGGGCGTCCTCGCTGTTGTAGATCTCGCCGTAGTAGTTGATGCGAGTCGAGCCGCGCGCGAGCGTCTGCGACGCGTCGACGTTCTTGGAGAAGAGCGAGGCCGGGTAGTAGCCAATGTAGCGGCCCATGACCCACAGCCACCAGTTGCCCTGGAAAAGGTAGTAGCCGATGTCGAGCTCGTACTGCGCGCCGCCGTCGGTCGACATGTTGCGGAAGGCCACGCCCGGGTAGACGGTCTTGTCGATCTGCACCCAGCCCACGTTCTGCCGGTTCCAGCCGCCGACGTTGTCGCCGTCGGACGCGTAGCCGTTGGTCGTGTAGTACGAGAAGAGGTGCGGCGGCTGGATCTGCGCGGGGAAGTTGATCCAGCCGGCCTCGACCGTCTGCGTCACGGAGCCGGTGCCGTAGTGCGCCGCGTTGTCGTGCACCACGGCCGTCTGGAGCAGCGAGAAGTCGTAGTCGCTCTCCGTGTATGGCTTGAACAGGCTGTATATCGCCTTGCCGCCGAGGTTGCTCACGTACTGCGACATGCTGGCGTACCAATGCATCTGGGCGTACGAGCGCTGCTGCAGCGCCGTGGCGTTGACGCCGTGGTCCGAGGTCTGCGGCAGCCGCTTGGTCGGCATTGCGGGGCCGCCGCTCCGGAGGATCGGCACCGCGCCGTCGGGGCCCGGCGCCCCAGCGACCAGCTGGTCGACGTCGGGCTGGTTTTCGCTGCGCTTCCCCGGCGGCGTCGGCGGCGGGCTGGCGAGCTTGCCCTGCGACTCGGGCACGATCCAATCGAGCGTCTGGCCCTCGGGGGTGGTGGTCGTGTCGACCACCTGGAGTGGCTTGGAGCCGCCATCGGCCGGGGCCGGTGCCGCCGAAGTCGCCTGCAGCAACGCCGCGGCGGCCAGAGCCTGGAAAAGAGACAATTGCATGATGAATGAAAGTGAAGAAAGGCTGTTATGTACAACAGAGTTATATACAAATCTGAGTGCTTGTTCTCCAAAAAAAACAGGAGTTGATGAAGCGGCCCATCGCGACTCTTTATACTTGTCGTGCGCTGCTGGATTTACCTGTGGCCTCACCTGTTCGTGTGTCCTTCTAGATTCTACAACAGGCAAGCAGGTGGGATCAGACGTGAGACATCGGGCCCTGGAATCGAACATGTCGGATTCATCTCGACTTGGCGGTCGTCTGCCCGGTAGCCCGGAGCAGTCCGAGACACGCAAACTCACTAGCCATTACTCAGAGCTCACAAGGATGCACACAGGCGACCCAGAAACAATAGTGATGGTTGCATGGTGCTTCTGAGATTGCGCTCTGCCCAGCCTTTCTCGATTTGCGCGGCTCCTGGGCAAGTTCCTGTGAAGCTGTGGGTGTACGCATCTAATACCGCGCTGGCCCCAGAAGGCGACAAACGGCTGAAGCGACAGGCTAACAGAAAGGCGAAACATTTGCTGAAGATGCAGAGTCCTTTTCTCGAAGCTCTACAGGGCGAGACAATGCACAGTCGCCGTCGCAGCTTGAGGCTGCGATCCGGCAGCTCGGGTTCTGGGGACACATGGAACATACAGGTAGGATCGTGATACCCGGCGTGTCGGTCTTCAGGCATCGGCCTCGGGAGTGTGGTGGGAGCATCCGGCCACCCGTTGCCGGGAATGCAGTCTCGTGAATCCTTCTTTGTCTTCTCCCAGTTTGGTCCAATCGGACCTGGCCAACATGCACACCAAATCTTGCCCTGCTAGTATTCACCCCTTTGTTAGTTCGTGGTGGGCAAGGAGTGTCACGCGGCCGGCCAAGTCTGCCAACTGATGGCGTCAGCCGAACACGCAGACACCCACCTCGTCCGCGGCAGTAGATGGGACGCAGAGCCGGTGCCCTCGGGTCCCTTCATTCCAGTCGACCGGGACGCGTAGTTCCTTGCCCACGAGGCATCCGCTCTTGTCCGCCAAGGGACCCAAGGGACCTGCACATGGGGGCGGAATCTACGTACGTTCGAGGCCAAGAAATCGAGGGCATCTATCGATCCGACACGTCGTCGCGCACCTGAGCCTGACGGGTTCAGATGATTGACATCAGCTGCGTGCAGGCAGTGCCGGGCCTCGGAAGTGCAATTAGTGTTGCAGCGATCGCGGAATGGTCTCCAGCGCATGTCGTACTGCATGTTCCGCGGGCCACTGACTTACATCCGTACATGCGTGGCGCCGTCTCTCACAGGACCGGCCCGCCGCCCGCTGCCCGCGGGGAAGTGGGCGCAAAGCGGGTTCCCCAGACGCCGTGAACGCCGCAGCCCGCCTCGCATACTCGCTTCGCATGGATAAACAACTACCACAAACACAGAGTGCAGGGCTCGACCTTGTCCACAAGCACGGAGTGTAATCAAGGCTCGGTCTCGTCTACAAGCGCCGCGGGCAAGGCTTGGCCCTGTCTACAGCCCGCTGCGGACGGGAGCGTCTGCAAGCACAGCGGTGCACACGTGTCCGCATGCTACGGAAGCTCGAGTAGCACAAGGCTGATGTGAGCTTGCTAGCTCCGGAATCCAGGGCTTCCAGACTCTCGGAGCCGTGGGCGGGGAGCCGCAACGCCGACGCTAACAAGGCTGTACGCCGGTTTGTCGACAGCGGTGTCTCAGTGCGGCCAGCATCCCAATTCGGCGCCAGAAACCCGGGACCGCGTACGTGTAAGTTAGAGTGTGGGCCGGCGCCCCTGAGTCGGACCCTGATCGTCAGCCGCTGCTCGAGATGGAGGCAACCACATCGTTCTATTAATGGAGAGCGTCTGGGTCTAGGCCCCGCCATGTCGGTGCGCGTACGAGCCTCGAGCTGGACGAACCGGGTCTCATCCAGTCCGCCGGGGAGTCGCGGCTCTCTCCACGCTGGCCAGACGACCAGGTTGGCGGATACGTCAGATGCGACACTCTTGTTTGATAGGTCCCGGCTTCTTGGTGTGAGGAATGTGGATGGGATAAATCTCTTGGCAGACCCATACGCACAGTTTGAGGTCGAGACAGCGTCAGCTCATCAACCTGATATTCAGAGATTTCTCTGAGATGAATAGCTTAGGAAGCCTTTGTTAGCTCGTCCGCTGAAATCCAATACTCTCATGATGGTTCAAAAAGTCCTGTGCACAGACCGCAAAGCTGAACAACGCGGGGCCTCGTTCTTCTTGAGGCACGGTGATGATGTGTTTATCACCTGACAGCCGGCGGACGCGAGTCAAGCTCTCCGCGGCGTCCCTGGCGCGATAGAGTCACAGGGCCCAGGAATCAACGAGTTCGGTAAAAAGGAACCGCCAATACTTCGCAGACGTCTCGCATGCAAAGAATGTGGAGTCGGGATACGGGACGCTCTGTTCTGTCCGGGGCCGAGCGCCAGGGGTAAGGAGTCATGGTGTGATCGCGATTCGACCCGACAGTCGGAGATTCGCGTGCATAGTCTGATCTTTGGAAATCGTCGCCAACGAGAGAACCTTGGTCTGGGCCGTGGCAACCTGGCAGCACGTCGCCGATATTGGAAGGTCTATCTTGCGTGACAAGCCGAGGAACCGGAGCCGTCTCCGGTCCGGACCTCCGGTGCGGGTCTGCTTGTGCGTCGAGAGGCCAGCCATGTGAAAAGCCACCTGCACTGCTTTGCGACGTGCGTCGTACCTGCGCCGATGCTCTTCGAGCCTGCAAGGCGGCTTGCGCGACCTGTCGCTTCGCTTCCCGAGCCCCATGTTGGGGATGCAATGGGCAGTCGACAAGGTAGCAGACGCGGCGTCTTGCCAAAAGCGTCACCGATCGGCACCAAAAGGTCCCTCTGCCAGGGCCTACGTTCGGGGACTTTGGATGGATGCACTGCCCCTGTCCATCGTGGAGGCTGAGCTGAGAAAAGGGGGTCGAGATCGGGTGTGCTCCCTAGTCCCGCCGGTTGGGATCGTTTTGCGTGCGGAGCAGCGTATTGGAGCTGACATGGGATGGTTACTCGTGGGTGATGGGATCCCCAGAGGTTGCTCCGGCCGTTCGGGTCGACCCCTCGACGTTCGCCTTGCTCCCCCTTGCGTCTCTCACATGCCCGCTTGCCACTAATGAAAGTCTGGACGATTGCAGCACTCAGCCGGAGCCTCTAGCCCATGCACCCTGGGCACGGCGCATGTACGAGTAGTCAACCCTTATTGATCCAAATACGAGCGTTTAAACAGTGCTAGGACGCAGCCATGTTGTCTCTTTTCTCTCTAAGCCCTTACGCTATGATAGGTACGGAGTTGCAAGAGGCGGCCCCGGTCGCAACAGGAGCTGTTAATCCAAGTCCTTCTCCATCTCGACGAAACACAAGTCGTCCGGCAAGGTCACGCCCTCAATCTTGACATCAAACGGCGTCAACTCGCCCGTCTTCCGGTAGCCGCAACGGGTGTACCACGAGATGAGCTCCTGGCGCGTCGAGAGGGCGTTGAGCCCCAGCTTCTTGACGCCCCAGGTCCGTCGAGCGTAGTCTTCGGCATGCGCCAGCATCTGGCGCCCGACACCGCCGCGCTGACGATTCGGGTCCACTGCGAGCATGGAAAAGCGGACGACGCCATCGTCTCTCTTGCGAGCTTCAACGGACGCCACGAGGGCGCCAGTGGCATCGGTGGCCAGGAGGATGACGCTGTTGGGCTTGGTGATGTTGGGCGTTATCTCGTCGACGCTGACGCGAAAGCGCCGTCCGAGCTCCATGTCCGCGGTCCAGCTTGGTCGGCTGTCTTCGGCACGGAACGAGGCTTCCACGAGCTGTTGTATTTGAGCCGCATCGTCCAAAGACGCGGTGCGGAACTGAAGGTTGCCGTTTGACATGCTGGTGGTTTCGAAAGCGAAGTAGTAGCTGAAGTGTGCAGATTGTAGCTGAAGTGTGCAGATTAGTGATGATGATTTTCAGTTCCTTGGGCTCCAACAGCAGAACAGGCTCCTATTTAAGTGACTACGTGGTATGAGCAGATTTGCCGACAGCTTCGTCCATGAAGACGGAAGGGCGTCGTCGTCGACAACCCAAGGGCGTTTCAACACAGTCAGCATTGATGAGGGGTTTGACGATAAGGCGTCTCGAGGCAACCGGCGCTAATAATAGGCGAGATTGGGTTGAGCAGAACTCAAGCAGAAACACCGGGTAATTTTCCCATTTTGTCGCCAGGTGAGCGTAGATTCGCATCAACCCAATCTTAGAGACCTGGGTGACGAACGGCCCGGATAGTTCGAGGCCCGGCCAACGCCCCAATTGCGTTCGTGCAGTCCTCCAATTGCCGAGGCATGATCAGACTCGTTGGAAAGCGGCGCGCCCAACGGCGGAGGCGGGATGCGAACGGCCATCTCCTCCGCAAACTCGTCGTCCCACGTTGACGGGAAGCCGTCGTTGCGTCCGACGCAAGGTCGGCAGCGCCTTTGGCGACTGCGGAGGAGGGATCTGCGTGACGCAGTGTGGTCACGGGACCTGGCGCCAGCAGGCACCGACCGGCCAGCCACTGGGCTCGAGGCGCACGACGATGCCTCCACCAGCACCGAAGCGCGCCGCATCGCAGCCATCGCCAACGACTCCATCGACGGCCGCGCGCCCTGCCATGCATGTTCCTGTTTAACCAGCTGCGATTGAGCTTCCGACGCACCGCAGAGATGCCGCCAGGTTCGTCTGCCCTGCACCGCGCCATTGCCCCCCCGCCAGGCCCACCCCCCCAGGCCGGCAACGGCAAACGCGCAGCCTAAATCCTGCGCGCGCGCCCTTGCTGCTCTGCCTTGTTTCCCGCAATCTCTTCCCTCCCCCCTTCCATCGTCGCCATGGCGCGCAGAGGACGTCCAGCTAAGCGCAGAGCAGCTCTGAGCGACGAGGAGGCGTCCGACGCCGAGTCGCGGCGAGTCGACTCCTGGCGCAACTCCATCTCGGCCGACGACGACTTTGCCAGCGATGGCTCGCCCGAGCCCGAACCCGAACCCGAGCCCGTCGCCAACGGTGCTAGACTGAGCACCAATGGCGGCAACGGCAGCGGATATGACGAGGAAGAAGAGGACGAAGAGGGAGAGGATGCTGAGGAGCTCGATGAGGACGTGTAAGGGCACCCGACCTTGCTGGCTGAAAGTGGCGTGCTCACGGCCGCAGGTTCATTGTCGAAGCCATCAAGAAGCACATGATCGACGAAGATGTACGCGGCCCTCTCTCTCTCTCTCTCTCGATCTGGGCTTGCTGACCAGCCACACAGGGTTCCTTAAAGTTCCTGGTCAAATGGGAGGGTTGGGATAAAAAGAGCGACATGACCTGGGAGCCCGAGGACAATCTGATGTGAGTACCGCCGCGCGGGCCGGGGGGCGCGCTCCGCTGACGCATCACGCACTCAGGGAATCCGCGTCGGAGATCCTCGAGGCCTACTTTTCCCAGATCGGCGGCCGCGACAAGATCTTTGAGGAGTCGGAAAAGGCGGCGCGCGGCAAGAAGCGCAGCAGGGCCTCTACGGGAGCAGTGGCGCCCGCGGCGACGAAGCGATCACGAAAGAACGGCGACCACCCGGCCGACTCCACGCCGCCGGCGACGGCCAAGAAATGGAGCCCGCCCGCCGGTTCGTGGGAGGACGAGATCGAGTCCATCGACGCGTGCGAGGACGAAGGCAGCGGAAGGCTGGTCGTCTATCTTATCTGGAAGAACGGCCGCAAGACGAAGCACGACACGTCCGTCATCTACAAAAAGTGCCCTCAAAAGGCAAGTCGATGGAATCCCCCCCCCCCCC
>JALHBU010000293.1:7232-83859 GCA_024340005.1 Tolypocladium tropicale | reverse complement strand
AAAAAAAAAAAAAAAGAAAACCGAGGCCGGCGTCTTCTGGGGTGCTGTGCTGCCATTGCTATATCAACGTGTCGCCGTGCAATGTGACGAGTGATGAAGTGATTGATTCTGCAAGATCCGGAAAGCTGCCATACGAGGTCCATCCGTAACCCTGTAGCCGCAAAATCGACCATCATCAAAGACATACTCAGTGGCGCAGACCGAGTTCTCGATAAATCGGCTTCCATTCATCCCTTATTGTCGCACATCCACGAAACTCCGAAGTGAGCCGATCGTCAGGGGAGAGGGTGTTCCATAGCGGTCCTTGAAAATCGAACGCAAAGAAGCAGCGGCAAGACAAGAGTATTGAGTAGCAACACAAAGATGCAAAGCGAAAAAAGTGGAAAAGGTGAGAGACCCATACTTTGACCAAGGCAACATGGCTGCACCTGTCGCCGAGCTCTCGTCATGGGGCGATTATCGGATCGAAGGATCAGGGCCTGAGAGGGTTAGCTGAGTACATTGGCCGCGGATAGTCAGTGGTGATGCGAACCTCCGTACGACTCGCGTGCCTCAGATCGAGGTGGAGCATCGCCGTAGGAGCCAGAAGCCCCGCTGGCAGACTCTCGGGCGCGACCGGAATCGCGCTCCCCCTGTCGGTCATAACGCTCACGGTCGTACCCGCCACCAGCACCAGATCGAGGGGGGTAGCGTTCACGGTCTTCACGACCAGCATATCGCTCCCGTCCGCCATAGTAGTCGTCGCCGCCTCGGTCGCGGCGTTCGTATCCCCGATCATAGTCGCGGCCATAGCCTCGATCGTCATAGCGACGCTCATCACGGTAACCGCCGCGATCGCCTCCGGGGCGGTCATCGTATCGGCGGTCGTAGTTGCGTTCATAACCGCGCTGACGATAGTCATCGCGGCCCGGACCGCCGTAACCTCCGCCATAGCCTCCACCATAGCCTCCGCGGCGACGATCATCGAAACGAGGGCGGGGGTCTTCTGCCGTGTCAGTATCCACCTCGCGCAGGATTATGATGGATGGAGCTCAGGGGCGAGTACTGACCTCGCTTTGGTGGGCCGAAGTATTTGCCAGGAGTAGGAGTGCGAGGCCGAGCGCGACGCGCCTTTTCAATGCTCAAGGTGCGGCCTTCGATCTGCTCGCCCTGGAGGCCCTCCTTGGCAGCCTCGGCTTGCTCGGAAGTGACCATCTTGACGAAGCCGAAGCCACGCGACTCCTTCGTATGCGGGTCACGCATGATTTGACACTTTTCGACGTCGCCATACTTCTCAAACATCTTAGAGACCTCGGCTTCAGACAGTCGAGGATGAATACCAGTGACGAAGAGGTTGGAGCCGGGGTTAATGGCCCCATCATCGTCATTCCTGGCCGCAGAGTCCTTATGGCCACTAAACATAGAAAATAGGTCAGCTTGGCTAGGACCATGGAGAAGCACAGCGTGGGCGGGTAGCCACATACCCCTCGGGATTGCCATTGGGCGAGGCCGATCGGCGACGGCCACCGTCATTGTCGTCACGGATGGGGCGAGGTGAGGCGCTCCGATTGTCGCGCTCGTACCGGGGCGTCTCGTCTGATACCATGGCGTTAGAACGGGCCAATGCGAGGGAGACGAAGGGCAACGCGGCAGATGCACGCGAATGAAGCAGGCACTTTCGGGGGGCAGCGCGACATACCATCGTACCGATCGCCACCTGCGGCTTCATAATCCATCGCGGTGGTTGCCATGGTAGGGGATTCTGTGAGAACAGACGCGAGTGGCGATTGGAATTGCAGTTATCTGGCGAGAGGAGTACACGAAAGGGTGGTTGGGTGGGCGGCTGAGGAAGGAAGCAGGCAGCCTTGATGGAGGGAGAGGCGTACGTGGGCCGCGTGTGTGTTGTGTGGAGGAGGATGAGGCGAACCGCGAGGGAGGGAAAGAAAAACGACTTCACGGGGCGGCTGCAGATAGCTGGCCTGAGGCTGCAGGACCGGGCCAGCCGAAGATTAGGCGATGGGCGCATGCGTCGCCGTCGCACTAATTCATGCCCGGTGCTCCGCGCTGCACTCTGTTCCCGCGCCACCGGCTCGCACGGTGCCTTTGCCGTCAGCACGAGTACTCGTATACCTGCCCTTCATACTCCGTACATCGCACTGCAGAGGCAGCTGGCCACATATTAACACGGCTGCCCTCTCTGTCGACACCCGAGACCTCGTCACTCCGAATTCTCGGACCGGGATAGGGGTCACACAGAATCAGTACCGCGATCGTTGGTGGCTTTTCACGTATTGCCCAACATAGTCCAGGGTTGCTTGCAAATGAGCATGCTCGTTTGTCCGACACGCAATTCGACCACACATCGATCCGCCAAACTCATCTCCCCTTCACAGCTCCGTGATCTCCTCCACAATCCCGTCCTCGGCCGCAACCTCCGCTGCTAGCGCACTGACCGCGTCGACGTCGACGTTGTCCTCCTGATCCAGGAACCGGATTGCTTCCGTTGCCCCCCCCTCGCACGCATGCTCCAGCGCGAGCCTCGCGAAGTGACCCCCAACCACCGGCCGGGCCATGAATCTTATCGGCGAGAAATCGCCTTCACCTTCAGTGTCATACAAGTCGGTCAAGGGTCGATCTGGTTCAGAATCGGGTTATTCGCTGCTCGCAAAATCAGGTTTCGCCAGCTGGGGCGTCTGCCACACGTACCGGTCACTGTCTCATTTACCCACAATGCCATGCTCTCAAGAACCGCTGACCAGGTCTTCCTGCTCGCCACCGCCGCAGCGAAAATTTGCCAGTCGCTCTTCGTGTACAGGTGCCGGCTGTCGAGAGGCAGCCCATACCGCTGCAGCACTGCCCGGTACCAGTTGCTTTGCATGCTGTATACCCTTCGGGGGACAAAGGAATCCTTTCCGCCCGGGCCCAGTGGTCTCTGCCGCCCGCGCTGCCGCAAAATGGAGCCTTTCGGTGATTGAAAGCAGAGCAAGGAGTTCGCAAAGAGGTTGTAGAGGGTGGTCCAGGAGCCGTACCAGGTATACGCCAACTTGGCGTGCGTCCCGTCTCGCGATACGCCGTAGTCGAGCCACTTGTCAATGTAGGCTCGGGAAATGTCGCCGTACTGCCTCGCATCTCCCTGCTCGCCCACCAACTCCGAGATCTCCGCCATTGCCTTGATGCCAATGATTCCCTTGAGCGCCAAGTTGGTCTGGTTTGCCAGCCACCCGGCAAAGTCGTCGGTGCTGAGCTGGTTGCGGGGGACGAGTGACTCGCGAACCAGGTAGCCCGTCCATTGTTTCCAGAGCTTATACGACCGAGATGCCCAGGCTCTTGCCAATTCCTCGCCAGCGGCGCCGCCAACGCGGAATGGCCGGTCCAGGCCGAATTCATCGACAAGCAGAGGCGGGAAGCCGCTGGCACTAGTCCCCGGCACCGGCGCTGGTGCCGGCCTCGCTTGTGGACCAGGCCTCCAGGGGACAAACTGGCTACCACGTAGCGAATGTGGCCACTTTGTGTCGTGTCTCATAGAGTTTACGACCGCAAGACCCATGATGAGCATGTTTCCGCACTCCTCGACAGGCATGTACTCGTCATTTCCATCCGCATGTCCGGTTGCATTGGGGAAATGTGCCCCAAGATCATGCATGCTGTAATCGTTGGGGTACTGGCCGCTGAGCTGATGCTCCAGGAGAGGTTCCAACAAGTAGGCGAGCCACTGCGGGTTGGTGTAGAGGAAGAAAGGGAATGCGGGAAATATGACATCAACCGTCTGAAAGTTGCCGTTGGATGATATCTCCTTGAGGAAGATGATTGGAGATTCAGGGGTCCCCGAGAACTGGGTCGCCCCGAGGACCTGCCGGGCAGAGAGCGAGACGATATCCCGGTAGCTGTGGGAGCCAGATGCGATCGCATCCGCTTCCAGCTGCTGCGAATAGCTATTTGCAAGCTTGGAGGCTGCTTCAAAATCGGAGTAGTGATACACGAGCATGTCAGCTGGCTGTGGAAAGTAGGATGACCACAGAGGGCGCATGTAGGTGAGTCCTCGGGCTGCAGCATATTGGACCACGGGATCTTGGACCAATGCAAAAGTGAACAATGCGCTTCCCTTGGCTGACAAGGGTCCCGTCCCGTTGCCGGACCCATCAGAGAGCTTGAAGGACGTGCAGAAGGCAAAAACAGGCTCAGAATCCTTGATGGGCCGAAACCGGTCGTCGGCCTCGCCCGTCAGATGGCCGTGCTGTGCAAACTGGAGCCGAACAGCGGCCGAAGATCCGGACTGATGCTGGGCACTGGATGGCGCGGTAAACTGAAAGGTGCCCCACTCGGCTCTATCCGAGGATTCTGTAAAGTGCAGCTCTGAGCGACGATAGACGCTCCATGATTTGATAGGCAGCAGCCACTCGTCCATGTCAGAGGACGGTTCTTGCAATTGCCACTCGATGATGCTGTCCCCGGTACCGCTGACCCACTCCCCGTTCGCGTCCACGTAAACGTTGACGTCGTCTGAGCCCTCGACGTAGATGGCCAGATAAGCGGCCGGAATGGACTGACGTAAAGTCGATGTTGGTGTTATTGGGGACACAAACGACAAAGTCACCCTAGCCGAACCACTCGACGACTCACTACCACCAAGTCTGTAAGTGAGGTTAGTTGTCGAAGCGTCGAACGATGCGCCATCGTAGGTCGGCAAGGCCAGGGTAAAGCTGCGATGCAGACAAGTCAGCCCCACGGATTACTACTTGCAACAAAGTGTCGGGAAACAGACCTAGGGCTCTGCGGAAGCAAGTCATGAGGCCGACCGAGCAGGGGATATGTAGTCTTGGTATGTGGCATGAAAGCCATGACAGACAACCCAAGCTGCAGGGAAAGGGTCATGTCAGCATCGCTGGGTACTGCTCAGCCTGTAGAATGGCCGCGTCGCACCTCTTGCCCGGTCCAGAACATGGGCCAGTGCTCCCATGGCGGATCTCGAGCATTTGCCAGCCAGGTACTCAGATATGGATTTCGAACGAGGAGCGGAAGAACCGGTGGGCTAAGAGAAGAAGCACCTGCAGCCACAGCGGCAAGAAGAATCATGAACAAAATCATTGTCGACGATTGGGAAAACATAGTTCAGGCTGGGGGCATCGGAGCTGGACTGCGCTGGCCGGCAAGCCTAGGGAAAAGGGTTTGATATTGAGCAGACCGTTGAGCACAATAATAGATGCTGATGAGGAGAGGAGCGCGGCGTGTGAGTGAGGCGACAAGCCTGCAATATGATGCCTAGCCTTGGTGGTGTCTCACTCGCAGGTCCTCACCCGAGGGCTGAAGTTCTCGGTCTGGATGCCACGGCGACAACACAGCGTGGCGCACGGGACCCTTCTCGGATAGGGAGGAAGTAAGGCAAGTGTATATGTCTCTGCGCGGGCTATCAGAAATATGCAGACTGGCACACAAAAGGTTGACAAGACAGTTGATGAAAGGATGGCGGCGAGTCTCAAGCAGGTACTCGCACTCGAAGGTGTTTAAGCTGGCATTGTGGGGGTTTTCGGCGCCGGCATGGGAAGCATGGGCGGAGTTGCGGGGAAGAGTGGGTTTAGCGGCCGCTTAGGGGAAGGTGCAGAACCCCACCTGCTACGATGCTAGAATGAAGTACTTCGTACGAGTACCAGGTATTCGTACCTACCTTACCTTACCTTACCTTACCTACCTAGGTAGGTAAGGTGACTTGCAGGATCCCGTTTCGGGTCCTTTACGAGTATGTAGGGTGTTTGGGTAGGTAGGCAAGGTAGGCTAGATACCCAAGTGAGGTACCATGGCCATGCTAGCCAGATCCTGCAAAGCACACAAGGCACATTATGTCCCTGGAAGGTAATGTACACGCGGGGCATCTGAGTCGAGGGCTGCCACGGGCCTCTTATACATATGTACATGCTTAGGTAGGCCGCCATGTCGCCTTTGACGCCCAACTCTTTTCTCCCTTTGCCGCCTGTTACACACGTTGAGCGACTAGTCTCCTTAAAGACAATATGCAGCTCCAACCCTGCAGCCCGACGGGTATCCTAGTAGGACGTCCATTGGTGTCATCATGTTTCGCTCCGACCTTCGCACTGCTAGGCGGATACGGACACGGACATCCTCTCCTTCAGCCAATATGCATTGGCGGACAGAAATAGGACATCTGGAGCTTCTAGAGATGGCGATGAGGTAGGAGGAAAAGGAGGGGGCCCCGAACCGCGCTGCTGCCGACGTGACATTGGCTTGCGTCCTGGGGGCGAGCAACGGCCAAGTTGGCAGCGCCAACACTGGCACAATGACGGCAATGCTCGCGTTGGCACCCCGAGCCAGGCTCCAGAAAACACTCAGGCGTCCGCCCGGGATACATGAGCGCGAGGTGCACGTGCCCCTGCCTGCCTGCCTGGTTGATGGAAGGCGGCTTGGGTAATAACCTGGAGGCATGAATCCCTTGGGGCCATGCTGCGCGAACAGCACGCGCCGGGGCGTGGGAGTCAACCTGCAGGATATCCTACCACACATCCTCTGGGTCCACTTCGTGCTTTTCGCCATCGTCTCTAATGTGCTGACGGTGCTCGTCCCTCCTCATCGCCTTGCGCATGTCGAGCGCATCCTCACTGCGCTGGTTGGGGTCGGTCGCGTGGTCTCCATAGTACTCCTTCACGACGCGAAAGACGCTGTACCCGAGACTTTTGTAAAAGGCGATGGCTCGATGATTGCTCCTGCGGACAAAGAGGTCCACAAACCAGGCATCATTGGCGTCGGCAGCGGCCTCCAGCTGGTCGGTCAAAATCTTGCCGATGCCTAGCCGGCGAGCCTCGGGTGCCACAGTCAGTGCCGTGATGTGGGCATGCCAAGGAAGGTAGTGCTCGGAATATTTGTAGGCATCTGGCGACGACTCAACCTTGCCCATGACTGCCGGAGTCAGTTAGCTCCGATGCCGATGAGGCAGGCAGGGAAGAGCAGAGAATGACGCACTGTACCCGACAATGTTCCCGTCCATGTCTTCGCATACCTGGAAGAGCGACGGCCACTTGGCGTAGTACTGGAGGTAGAAGCCGAGCTCGTACGTTTCCGTGAGCGGATCAAGATTGCACTTGGAGAATTTGTTGACGTCGTCGGGCCGAAACCGCCGGAAAGAGGCCATGGTTGCTGGCTGGATGGACAGCAGTCGAGGGCCGACTGGCTAACTGGCTGGGCAGATTGCGCACCGCGAGGCCGCGGCGGCTGTGTTGGGAGAGGAATTGGCAAATGAGCCTGTTGGTGGTTGCGGTGGGAAGAATGGCGGACGGAGAAGCTGCGGGAGCGGGTCTACCCGAGGGGCGTCTCGTGCTCACAATGCGTGTGCGCATTTGGCAGCACGGCGTACTCGTAGGGCCGGCCCCGCCTCGTCGACACGCTCGTCAACGCGCGGCCGGCGCCCGCTGCGCTTGCGGGACGCGCTGGGCTTTGCTTGCTCATGGTGAGACGTTTTCACGGTTACGGATGCCTAGGCATGGCCAAGGCTCGGGAAATATAGTACGGACTACGGAGTACAGCCGACGGCTCAGCTGTGAGCGTAATGCTCAAGACGAGGTGCTCGAGGTACCGTACGGAGTAACTTACTGGAGCATAAGGTATCTGTATACTCCAAGGTGCCGACCTACCTTAGGGACCTGGTAGACATCACTGTCCGGGGGCAAATCTCGGGAAAGGCTGCAGCTGACGGGCTATTACGGAGTACAAGGTGACTGACGTACGGCTGCGAGCACAATACCAACTCGTGCTCCTGCATTGACCGCTCGGACGCCACGACGCTGGCTGGCAGCGCGTCAAAGACCTTGAACCCGGCATTCGCGCCCCACATCGTGCCCAAGCAATGAAAGTGCTCCTCCAACAATCGGCGCTGTATTCTCCGTACTCGTACGAAGTACATGAAGGGACCCGACGCCATCATCCGCGGCACCACCCCCCGACTCTCGCCCACTCCAGGCGAGCTCTCTCTCCTCCCCCCCTTCCGATTGCGACCTCGCCTTGCTTCGCTCCATCCGCAGCTCTTGACACAGACTGGGCTGGCAGCAGCGTCATCCTGAATCGGGGCCCCTGCAGATGCCGCTGCCTTGCTGACCCATAGACGGACACCAGCCAAGCCGACGCCGGTTGCTTCGCTGCCACGCTGCTCGAGAACATCGCCGTCCGCAGACAGCCGACGCTCCGGGTAGGACACCCACGATGCCCGCATCACCGTGCACCCCGCGACACTCCCGGAACTCGTCGGCCGTCAACAGCTACCAAGGGTCCCCGCAGACGCGACGGCAGTCGAATACCCCATTCGCCAGCAGTCTGGGCCACCAAGATTCGCTGGACATCAACATACTCGCCGATGGAGGAGCCGGGATAGGCAGCGGGATGGGCAACTTGGCGGATGAGCTTGCCGGTGCCTTTTCCGACTCGGGGGGCGAAGACGACGACGTATGCCAGGACGGAGAGACAAGCCTCTTGGGTCTTCAGCCGGCGCAGGGTCTGGCCGGAGACGGCGGAGCCGACATCAACGGCGGCGCGCCCGTAAACGATGGTGGCGGCAGCCTCGGCATACCCTCGCCACACAAAAGAGCTCATCAAAGGAAGGGGAGCGAGTATGACGGCAGCGAATACGGCTCCGAGTCTGACCTCGATTCCGCTGGGATGCCGCCCGCCCTCGTGGCCAAGATTGATGCCATCGAGTCCCTCACCAGGCGCGGGACGGAGACCTACGGAGGGCCGGCAGATGACGTATTTAGAAGAGTGACAGACGGGCTGCGGGATCTCGAGTCGCAGTCGACGGTTGAAGGGGGCGCCTCGAGGTAAGAAGCGCATCGCCCTCTGCTTGCATTCTTGCGATAATACTCGTACTCACCAGGGCCCAGGCTAATAACGGCACACTCGGCGCTCACAACGCACCTCACACACCAAACACGCCAGCTTCACAGCTTGACATTTCCCTTGCTGTCACCCCTGGTGCCGCCGCCTGATGCCGGGACCATCAACGACCTCGTACCACTGCTCTTGTCGCTGTCCAACGACATGCCGCGCCCCTCGACGTCGGCCTTCAACTCGTTGACTGCTCTGCACTCGCTCACCTCGGAGCTCATACAAACGCTAAGTTATGTCTCGGACACTCTCCACATGTCCCGGCAGACGACGGCGACCGCGACCCGGAGGCTGAAGAGTGCGAAGGAGCTGGTATCGGACATGAGGCGGGAGGAAGAATTGCGAGAGGAGGGTGAGCGATGGCTGGCGCGCGGGAACTGGGAAGAGCGGCTGCAGAAGAGGGAGTGTGCGGGAGTGTGCGGCGAGGTGATTGGAGGCTTCGAGGACGTCTGCAACGGGTGGCGCCAGCGGCTGCTTGCCCAAGCAGAGTCGCAGGCGTAGGAGGCGGACGAACGGATCCAGGCGCCGTCGATCTTGGATTCTCTTTGCTTAAATACCCCACGGACGGCGGCAGTGCCTTTTGCCTTGCCACCGCCCTGCTTGTTTGGAGAGGATATGGCTTAGGGAGGGAATAGGCGGACGGGTTGCCATGTATCAATGTGAACGAGCGGCGGGTCTGATGGATCTGGAGATGGCATTCCCGCCGCCCAAAAGCAACCGCATCACGGCTTGCCCTACCATGTAGGTAATTGAATTACCTACGTGGCAGACACCTGTACCCTCCTGCCTCATGTAGCTTGCCAGGTACACCTGGTAGGAATATATCAAGACCCATGCGTTGTTGGAAGTCGGATGCAGGATCAATGTTTAAACATGTAGGGCCTTGGGGCCTCTACTTGCGGAACGCGGCAAGGACTGCGGCAGGCACGAAACCACGTCACTGGTAGGGACTTTGCCATGCATCATGCGAGGCAAATGGATCCAGTCTCCTTGATTACGAGTACTCGTACGAAGTACGTCGTACTTCCTGAGGGAAGGAGGGAGGGAGGATGGGAGGCCATTAACGCGACGCGAAAGAGGCGCGCAAGAGTCTCATCGACGAGGCACGTGTTGGTATTGGCAGCGGGCAATAGAAGGCCCCGCGTCCAATCAGGAGGGGAGCGCCGAGGAGAAAGACAGAGAATGCGTCCGCTCGACTGCCACTGCGACCGTGACTGCGACCGCGACCGCGACCGTGATAGGCCCAGCCTGTGAGAGACAAGGCCTGCCAGGGTTTCATCCCCGGAGCGCTGACAGCCAATGGAGACGTTGGTCGCTGCGGCCGCCACACGCGTCCCGATAAAGGGGAGCTGCCCCTGCTATTATAGCGTAGATGCGTACGGAGTATCGTAAGGTACGGAGCAGCTTGGGTGCCATGCGCACACGCGCAATGCAAAAACAAACAACACCCCGGGGAGGATGACAACGCTGATGACAAGGATGAATGCTCGCCGCGAGCTGCGTTGACAGCCACACGACGGCGGGAAGACGCGCGACGCACAGGGTGCCGCGGGGAACGGGGAACAACAGCGCGCCTGGTTGCCGACGCCCCGATGAGGATGCGACTCCCAAACTGCCAGCGGGCCGTACCTAAGGCATTTGGGCGCCGTCCCTGGGATCTATTGCATTTGCACGGAGCACGGAGTACGTTATATACTCGTAGTACCTGCCTTACCTATTGGGTACCTAGGTAGGTACGTGGTAGCCTGGGGCAACTGGCCGATCTACGGAGTGCTCCCTACCTACGAGTAGGTACCTTACCAACCTTACCTAGTCGGGCGGTCTCCTAGTACGCGGGCAGACGCGATAATTACAACGTGTCGCCGTGCTGTGCGAATCCGCCAGCGAGACGCTCGGCTCACTGATAACGAGGCAGGGAAGTTTGAGCACAGTACAGAACACAACTGGCAAGGCTGCTATTACTCATAAGGTGTTCGAACCCGGCGAGCCTAACCCGCACCTAAATGTGTATGTGTGGCGGCCCCTTCAAACTACGAACCTTAGGCACCTTGCCTGACCTCGAGCTCTTTACGGACCAGATAGGTGCCTTGATTCGTAGCTGTGTGCACAAGTGTCTATCTTACGAGTTGGTAGCTGCCCGTACTCGGCACCCTCTGTTTGGCGGCCTCGTGGAATCGTCGCTGGTCTCGCGTATGCTGGTATTGTTGTTGCCCCTAAATGTTGGCGCGCGCCGGAGGCGGCTCGCTCTGTGCGAGGTTCCCAAATGGGCCACACGGGCGCCCTAGCGGCGGTGCCCAGGAGGTACCTTGCTGCGTGCGGGAGAGCGCGAGGCGGGCACGGTACCACGTAGGTACCCACCTGCAGGCGAGTACGAGTAGGTGCCGGGAGCGTGCTTCATCTTCCGCAGCTCACTGTACCTACATTGCCCAATCGAGCCTGGGTCCGCTCCCGTGTCCTTAGCGCGTGCCGCCGCCACCACCCCCCGATGTTCAACCTCCCTCCATCAGCTTCAAGCGCTCACCACTACCCGTGAGCACCACCGGCATACCCGCTCCAGCCGACCTCTCGCTGCGTGGTAGCAAACGTCGCTCCTCGTTCGGCCGCCCCATCTCCTCATCCCGCACTGCCATCGCGACGACCGTACCCCCTCCTACCACCGGCCGGCCTGACGCCCGTCCGCTTCTGTTCGGCAGCTCTGTCTACCCAGCTTGCCGGGTCAGGACAATCACCATCCGCAGCCGCGACGCTATCGCTTGGAACATCGAAAGTGGGCATGACGAGGACACCCGAGCCATAGACGCCGCAATCAAATTCAGATTGTGCGCGCATCAGAAATTGACCGAGTCAGAGAGCGACCCCGTCTGCTGCGCGAGTCCATATCGAGTCGTTGCCAACCGCCTCCCTCATCAACTACCTCCAAAGCACTTCTGCTTTAATCTCAGCATCCTTGGGCTTGACCGTTGCAACTCTTCTTCGACTCCACCCCCCAACCGCAGCCGTCTCACAAGCGCCCGTGCCAGTCGCCCGCCTCGGGACACTGCAACTCGCAACGCCTTGCTCCGCAAGTCAAGAATGCAAACGGAGTCGTCGGCCCTTGCTGCGCTGCCATCCATGTCCAAGAGGGCCATGAGTGACATCAAGTCGCCATCTACATCTGGCCAAGCTCGGTTTTCGACGCTGCCACCCCCTTTAGACCGCGGGCGACTCGAATCGAAACGCAATGCTGAGAGCAACAACGCCAGGCGCATGAACAGCAGGACGAGAGCCGATGGCGCCGGCCGATCTACTGCTATTGAAGCTGAGGCCGTCGATAGCGCCTTGTTAAGAGAGCTCCAACGCCCCCATCGTGAGAGCACTCCCGGCGCGAGCCCTCATCGCAAGCGTCAGAGGATCAACGGTGACCGGTGAGTGCCTCAGAACCCGTGGGTGCGTGCAATGGCAGTTTGGCTAACGGCACCGCAGCTTCATCCCCTCACGCTCAGGCCAAGATTTGCGAGCCAGCTTCAGCCTGCTCCACGAGGATGCATCTCCCGCGACACCTTCGAGGCAGAAGAAGCGCACCCCCCACGGCGAGCTTCATTTTCAGAAGAGTGAGTTTGCCCACATCTCCATTTAGCTGCTGTTGGGTGGGTTTACTGACTGATCGAGCGCATTCATCCAGCCGAGGAAGCAAATCGCACCTTCTCGACTCTGCTTCGCGCCGAGCTTTTTGAAACCTCGGTGCCACAAGCGACGTCCGTCACAGTGTCCCCCGACAACGCCCTAGCAGGCTCCTCGCAGGCACACGCGAACAACGGCACACGAGCTCACACTCCGCCGAGCAACAGTGCTGCCCCTTCTCTTCCATCCTCCTTGACACCATCTACTCCGCACAAGAACTTGTTCTCGTACATGTCTCCGCGTCACCATAGCCACGTCGCCGGTCATCCCACACCGTCAAAAACTCCGCAGAGCCGCCATGGCCCCAACCTCGATACGCGCGCAGAGATTTACAGCCTATCTCCTGTGCGGTTTGGCAGTCAGCAATTGCTCTTGAGCCCTCGGAGGCAGCCCCGAGCTGTGAGCAAGGTACCATACAAGGTCCTCGATGCCCCCGAGTTGGCCGACGACTTCTACCTGAATCTTGTTGATTGGGGTAGCGCCAACGTGCTGGGCGTGGGGCTGGGATCCAGTGTCTACATGTGGAACGCGCAAACAAGCAAGGTCAACAAGCTTTGTACTCTTGAGGATGACACGGTGACGAGCGTTTCCTGGATACAAAAGGGAACGCACCTGGCCATTGGCACCGGCAAGGGCCTCGTTCAAATCTGGGACGCAGAGAAGACGAGGAGATTGCGGACCATGACTGGACACACCGCGCGCGTCGGCTCCTTGGCCTGGAACACGCACATACTGACCTCAGGCTCTCGCGACAGATTGATATATCATCGAGACGTCCGGGCCCCAGATCAATGGCTTAGGAAGCTGGTTGGCCATAAACAGGAGGTCTGCGGCTTGAAGTGGAATTGCGAAGACGGCCAACTGGCAAGCGGGGGGAATGACAACAAGCTGATGGTTTGGGACAAGCTATCCGAAACGCCTCTGTGGAAGTTCTCTGACCACACGGCTGCTGTCAAGGCAATTGCCTGGTCCCCCCATCAACGCGGGTTGCTGGCGTCGGGGGGCGGGACAGCAGACCGGCGGATCATCTTCCACGACACCGTCAAGGGCTCTGTCATCAACGAGATTGACACCGGTAGCCAGGTCTGCAACCTGGCGTGGTCAAAGAACTCGAATGAGATCGTATCGACGCACGGCTACAGCCAGAACCAGATTGTGGTCTGGAAGTACCCTTCAATGACCCAGGTCGCCAGCTTGACAGGGCATACGTATCGTGTTTTGTACCTGGCAATGAGCCCGGATGGTCGGGTGGTAGTGACGGGAGCTGGTGATGAGACTCTGCGCTTCTGGTCTGTCTTTGGGCGCCGTCCAGGGACTCGAGAAGAGGGCGAAAGCGGTGGAGGAAGATTGGCTGATTGGGGTATTATCCGATGAATTGCGACTTACCCTTCTTGTTGTCGCCTGCGGCAAGACAACCCGGCATGTCTCAGCACTTTCCAGCTGCCACAATACGCAGCTGCTGTCCACGCACCGCAGCGCCGGAGACTAGTTTCAACGAATTGCGCCGCTTTGACATAATAGCTTGCGCGGGGTCTATTCCTCGCCGCCTTGGAAAGCTGGCGTCTGCGATGGCTGCAGACTTGTCTAGCTTTCCTGCGAGATGGGGAGAGAGAGATAGGAAAAGGGATATGGACGGACAAGCGGACTTATCTGATTGCTTGAAACGGGCCGTGATACTGGCAATATGCCTGCTCGTCAACGGTTTCTTTACCCGTCTCAGCTCGGCCAAGGAGGTCGAGAATCTGGGCGTTTGCGGACGCGGAAGGCGGGCCGTGTCTGATCGCCGAAGCCGAGGGTCGAACCGGCCGCCTCATGCGGGCTTCGCCAGTGTCTTTTAGGAGAAACGAAGGCAGGGAACCTGCACACGCCGCCACATGTGGACAGCGCCTCTTGATAGCGATTATTTCATGTCATTTTATGCAAGCATAGCGCAGCTCAAAGATACGAGACCAGTCAAGAGATGCATCTTGAAGATTTGGATTGATCAGTACAAGCTGGCGGCCATGAGGAGACCTGTTGCTCAGCAGCAAAACGTCGTACCCCAGGAAGTCCTGTTTCGTACAACGACAGGTGAATGAAGTCACTGCCACGTAAGGCAGGTCGTATCGCTCGTTTTCACCGCGACGTTAGTACATGGCCTGTCCATGCTCTGGACCGGCACACAGAGGCTGGTCAGCAGCAAATATCTGAATAGCAAAATATATATGCAAGGGCTTCACAAATATCCCATCGCCTGCTCGTACGCCAGGTTCCCCAAGATAACTGTTGAACGATGGACTCTCAGAGAATGATGAGGCCTCATGTGATTGCGACTGGCCTCGGCCATCTCCGACGCTTCTTTGATGCCATAACCGAGCGCGAGAAAAATCAGGGAAAAAAAAAATAAGGCCAGATCAAAGCCAGTTACGCTTCTTGGCAAGCCTTCTGTGCCTATGTTGTGTCTGAACCAACCGCCATCATGTCCGGGCACACTCCGCTCGTTGAATATGAGGTAAACGGCCGCGCCATGCACATGCCACCTCCAAAAACTTATGTGATTATGTACCCTGGCCACTGCCAGCTCTCCGGTCTCTAGTCATGCTTCCCATCCCGCTATCCACACCAGTGGCGGTGACTCCGGGGGCTGTTGCGGCCGCATTGTTCCCATCGAGGAGAGGAATATGATCGAGGCTTGTACTATGTGTCTTGTCGTTGGGCGGTCCTGATGTTCCGTCGCCGACGACTTTGCTAGTGGAAGCCTCAACATTCGGGCCCACGGACTGTCCAAGATGTCCAGCAGCGGCCTGGGCCGATGGTCCATCGGAGTGTGGCGTCATCAAAGGGGACTGAACCATAAGGTCCGGGGAATTTTGCCACTTGAGGACATCGGCTTTCATTGCCTCAAGCTCCTTTTGGAACCGCTTGCCGAATACGTCGATGTAGTACGTCGAGCCGTTGTAGATGCTCCAGGCAAACACGGTGAGAAGGAATGCGGTGGAGGCATACCGGCTGACAAACCAAAGCGGGCAAGGAAGCATTGTCAGCACAGCGTAGCTGTACTGGATCAGCATGAAGGCCGGCTCCTGCAGACTGCTTGGGAGGGAGAGAACCGTCCTGCCGATCCATGTCTTGGAATAGGACCGCCGCAGCCATGTGAATGACGTTGGCCGTCCTGCCGCAATCTTCTCGCGACGGCGTACCGTGATGAAGAAGTAATAGCTCAGCTGCCAAATCGCGTAGGGTATCGTGCTCCACGCCAGCATGGAAAGGACGTTGGCATAAGCCGTGGGCGAACCAGGGGCCGAGTTTTTGATGGTCCAAATGGCCGGAAAGCGGATTCTCTGCTGCTCTGGAGACAAGAGATGAACGATGCAGTGGAGTGTGGCACATGGCATGATATGTATGAAGAGGGACGTGACCTTGTCGAAGCTATGGAAGACGAGGGAGTTGCGCCACATAATGATGGCCACAGCGTTGTTGCCAAAGGCGAGGCAGTAAGCGGCGGTGAAGAGGCGCTTTGAGCCGGGGAAAGCCCAGATGCTGAGGCTCAGAAGCATGTTGACAAAGTAGCAGAGATCGGCGAGGAAGTAGTGGTAGCCGCGACGGTGGTAGGTGAAGAATCGGATGGGCATGAAGTAGATGAGTTGGGCCGTGTACCAGAGGTGGAAGTACTGGGGAAAGCCGCCGATGAGATATCCGCTGATGAAGATGTTCATAACGCCAAATATGAAGGATATCTTCTCGCGCAGGCTGATGGCCTTTGTGTCGTTCCAATGCCTGCCAAGCTTGTCGACGCGTTGGCGCACGCGTTTCCTGTAGCGGTCCAGCTGCTCGTCGGCCGAAGGGACGCGCCGGCGCCATTCCTCGACCATGCGATCGCGGGCGATCTGCGTCTTCGACTTGAAGGCATCCCTGGATCTGCGCACCTTATTCGTCTGGGCCGAGATGCCCTTCTGGAGCTTTTCCAGTTGCTGCGGCAGAGCGAAGTTATCGAGCAGGTCGAGCACGGTTAGTCGGTCGAGCGGCGGTAGAGGGTCCCAGTCGTCGTGGTAGGAGCTGCTGCCCGAGAAGGACGAGTTTCGCGAAAGCCTCGGGCTTTTGGGGGTGGTTGCGCTGAGCGATGGAGACTCGGTCACAGCACCATCGGGGGGCGACGAGCTAAAAGGTGACGACACATCAGGGTCGGGCGCGGCGTGATGCTCGCCACCAGCGGCCGAAATGGGGATTGACGTCGGCTGGTCGTCCATGGCTTTGGGTGGCCCTGCGGCCTGCAGCCTGGTGAAGGGCTACCTTGAGCGAGGTCAGCACGGTAGCTGTCAGAGTTCGCTATTTTGGTCTTTACCAAGAGAGTTCGAAGCAGGCGACTTGTGGATTTTTGGATACGCCACGTCCGCGACTGACACGGCGGGCCAGAGCGCGGCTTGGGCCAGGGGCTGAAGTGCCAGGAAGTCAGGGCCCAGGGCCGCTCGCAAGTACGACGCGTGGGATGACAGCGACGGGCAGAGAGCTTGGTGATTCGCGGCCGAGGCTGAGGACAAGGCCTGGTTGCGGCCACGGGGGGGAGTACGGGAGCTCGAAAGGAGCAGTGACAAAGGTGTGAAGGCGCGCGATGGTCTGATGGGAAGGCAGAAAGCTGAAGGGTGTTGGGACGGCAAGGGCTGGAGTCTACCACTTCAGCAACAGGTGACCATGGCGGCCTGCGAGCTTGGAACAGCTCAAGGTACGGATAGGTACCTTAGGTACCTAGGTACCCATTGCCATTCTGGGGAAGAAGGTATCTGGTACCAGTTGGACGGACCCTTAGTGCCCCCGCCTCGGCGGGAGCTACAGCGGTCAAGAGGCAATGGGCCAATCGGACAGCAGGGGCAGCCGTTTGCACTTGTACCTGTACCTCCGGATTTGCGAGAGGAGAGGTGGATGACCGAACGTCAGAGGAGCGCCAATGTGATCCGCACGTGCAAATTGGGCCTTGGCCGTACTAAGACGGACCAGCTACTCCGTACTCCGTACGCCGTACCTGCCATTTATTCTATCTCGAAATCAAGGAGAAGCCGACTGGAGTGTATGGGATGTCGTCCAGACGGGTTCAAGCCGTGCCCAGGTGCCGAGCTAGCAACTCGGCATGCGGGCCACCTGTGGACAAAAAGAACCTACCTACAGTAGGTGCCTACTCTATCTAGCTAGGAATATGACAGCGGGAGGGCAACTTCGCGCCGCACGAAGAAGGCCAACGAGTACGGAGGCTCTCCACAGGCACTTTGCGACCAAGAGTTATACTCGTAAGGCGCCTGTGGGTTGCGTTAGCGCATCCGCAACTTCGGTTGGTCACGCCCTGCTGCACGTGCTCTACTCCTGCGGGGCTCAGCACCGAGTACTGGCGCCTGCCCCTGTAGTTGGGGGCCTTTGGGCCTGCCTGTGACCCAGACGCGCGCGACGCGTTCCTTTGCGATCAAACGCTTCTGCACTCAACAACGCCAGCCCAGAGGACGACTGGGAGCGCCATCGCCATCGCCACCCTCTACTACTATGCGCCATTGCGGCTGCGGACCCGATCTTGAGCGCGCTCGATCCCAAGCTCCCCGCGGCCAGTAGGCTGCGCCGCACGCAGACAGTCCGTACCTCCCTCCGGCGCACTTGTTGCCAATCGCGCCTGGTTCAAGGCTGTCGCATCGCATCGCCTCGCCTCGCCTCGCCTAGCATCCTACTGCACTGCCTATCATACCTTCATGGTTACGGCGATCCCTGCAGCATTCTGTTTCAAGACCCTTAGCGACACGCGGACGAACGGTCCGCCCAACGACAACCGCCGCCATGGGCAAACTCATACGCCTTGAGCTCTTCAGTGCGTCCTGTCCATCGTGTTTACTCCAACATCGAGTGTTTTATTGGTGGTGCTAATGCCGACGGCCAGATTTCAAGTCGTACAAGGGCCACCACACCCTCCTTTTCGGCGACTCGTACTTCACCTCCATCATCGGGCCCAATGGATCGGGAAAGTCGAATTCGTGCGTTGTCTCCTCCCCGACCTCACCCGCAACCCTATCTGAGGGCACAAGAGCTTACATGTTGTCTTAGCATGGATGCCATCTCCTTCGTCCTCGGCATAAAATCCTCCCACCTACGTTCGGCGCACCTCAAGGATCTCGTGTATCGTGGTCGGGTTCTCAAGACCTCCAAGATCAACGACGATGGCTCTGCCGAGGCTAATGGCGACGCAAATGGAATCCCCGAAAATGATAAGGCCTCTCGAGGTGACCCCAAGAATGCCTGGGTCATGGCCGTGTACGAGGATGACGCTGGCGAGGAACAGCGATGGAAGCGATCCATCACCAGCCAAGGCGCCAGCGAGTACCGCATCAACGAGCGTGTTGTCACCGCGCAGCAGTACAACGAATCTCTTGAGACCGAGAACATCCTTATCAAGGCCCGCAACTTCCTTGTGTTCCAGGGCGACGTTGAAGCCATCGCGTCCCAGTCCCCGCAGGACCTGACCCGTCTTATTGAACAGATATCAGGAAGCCTCGAGTACAAGGCCGAATACGAAAAGCTTCAGGTAGAAGCCGAACAGGCCGCTGAAAATCAAAATTTCCAGCTTCATAGGCGTCGCGGCATCAATTCCGAGATCAAACAGTACCGCGAGCAGAAGAGAGAAGCTGATAATTTCCAAAAGAAAACCGACGAGAAGGATGCCGCCATTGTCGCTCACTGCTTGTGGAAGCTCTACCATTTCCAGAAAGCCATGGATGAGTCCAGCGCTGCCATCCAAGATCACCAGGAAGACCTGAAGGAGCTGCGACGAAATTTCGAGGCCTTTGAGGCGCGCCTGGACACAGCCCGGAAAGACCAAAATGCTACCGGACGCCAAGTCGCTCGGACTGAGAAGGAGATCAAGCTGAAGGAGAGGGCCATTGAGGACAGAGAGAATGCTATGGTTCCCTTTGACGAGAAACTCCACGAGTCCTCACAGCAAGTCGACAAGCTCCAGGCTCAGAGCCAGAAAGTAAGTAAGGAGCGAGACGACCAGGCTGAAATTGTGCGCAAAGTCCGAAAGGACATAGAAAGCGTCGACAAGGCACAAGAGGTGTTTGAAAGGGAGATCAAGGAGCAGATGAAGGAGCAGGGCCGCCACATTAGCGACGCAGATCGCAAGGAGTACAACGCGCTCCGAGCACAAGTCATTTCTAGCTCTGGTGCCAACCAGAGCAAGCTTGAAAACCTCGAGCGGCAACGCAAGGCTGACGAGGTAACTGTTAACAACCTGAAGGGCAAAGTCGACAGCTTGAAGGCCGCCATCGAGAAAGCCGAGGCTGAGTTGTCAAGCATCGCGGAGAGGAGGACCTCTGCCGATGCCGCCGCCAAGGAGATTTCCAGTGACATCGCTGGCAAAAAGAAGGAATTCAACCAACTGCAATCGGAACGTGTGCGGACCAACCAGAAGCGGACCGAGCTGGAGGAGAAACTTGAGGATGTTGCCCGGAAGCTGAGAGAAGCCGACGATGGCCGACGCCAGAATGACCGTGAAGCGCGCATGAAGGAGATGGTGACTGCGCTGAAACGAATCTTGCCCGGCGTACGCGGCCGCATTGGCGACCTTTGCAGCCCGAAGCAGAAAAAATATGATGAGGCCATCATTGTCGCATTAGGCAGGGACTTTGACTCTGTCGTCGTCGACACGGAAAAGACTGGCGTCGACTGCGTCCAGTATCTAAAAGAGCAAAGGTTCCCGCCGATGACGTTCATCCCCTTGGACAACATCAAGGTCAACGCCGTCAATACGTCTATCAAGGGATTTCCTGGAGCGAGACTGACTATTGACACGGTCAACTTCGACTCATCCGTGGAAAGGGCAGTTTCGTACGCCTGTGGCAGCTCAGTTGTCTGCGACACTCTGGACATCGCGAAACACATCTGCTACGAAAAGAGGATCCCTGTCAAGGCCGTGACTCTAGAAGGGTACGTCATTCACAAGGCTGGACTGATGACTGGCGGCCGCGGCCCCGAGCCAAGGGGCGGAAAGCGCAAGTTTGAAGAGGCCGATATCCAGAACCTGCAGCGCATGGCCACAAAGCTGAGGGACGAGATTGATCGTCTGCCGAAGGCAGACCGACGCGGGACACTGGAGGAATCGCTTCATGTTGACCTAGCAGGCTTGGAGCGGCGGCTTGCTGCAATCAAGGACGAGCTGGCGGCTTTCAGCAAAAATTGGACCAGCAAGAAGGCACAGCTGGACAACCAACAGAAGGAGCTCCGGGAGCTGCAGCCGAAATATCAAGGCCAAGCCTCACAACTCGAGAGCACCAGGGAGACTGTGAAAAAGTTCACGGAAGCTATCGCCCGTGTGGAAGACCAAGTTTTCTCCGGCTTCTGCAGGCGACTCGGGTACAGCGACATCCGCGCCTACGATGCGTCACAGGGCAAATTTGAGCAGGAGGTTTCCGAGAGGCGTAGTCAGTTCGAGGTTCAGAAACAGCGACTCGAAAGCCGCCTCAAGTGGGAAGTCGCGCGACACAATGATACCGAGAATCGAATTCGGCGGATGCAGGATCAAATTCGGCGACTGAGACAAGACATCAAATCCTACACTCGGGAGAAATCAGACATTGAGCAAGCCATGCTCCAGGAGCAGGATGAGCTGGAGGCTCTGCGCGAGGCGCTGGAGGAACACAAGGCAGACCTCGTGGACAAGAACCAGAAGGTCAGCGAAGCCCGAGCCGTGGTCCAGAAGCGCAGCAAGGACATAGACGCGCTTCAGCGTGACATAAATGCGCTGGAAACGACAGTCCAGAAGAACAGCGCCGGCAAGTCAGCGCTGTTGCGGAGATGTCGGCTGGAGCAGATACAAATTCCCTTGGTCGAGGGGACGCTGGACAATCTTCCCAACGAGGATGACTTGCTGCGGCAGGACCATGACGCGATGGATGTTGATGGGGATGATGAGGAGATGATGGACATAGCGTTGGACGACTATGGCATTGAGATTGACTTTGATGGCCTGGATAGCGACCTGAAAGAGGTATGTCAGGGGCATCGTCGAACCGTTGCGAGGCAAATGGCGCTGACAGATGACATGAAACAGTCCGGTGAGGCCAGTGTCGAGGACACCTTGACAGACAAGATTGCAGCACTCACGGTGGAGCTTGAAAAACTGAACCCAAATATGCGAGCGATGGAGCGGCTTGAGAGTGTCGAGACGCGGCTCAAACAAACCGATCAGGAGTACGAGGACTCCAAGTCGGCGGCGCATGCGGCAAAGGAGGCATTCAACAGCGTCAAGCAAAAACGATACGACTTGTTCAACAAAGCCTTTACCCACATCCAGGAGCAAATATCGCACGTGTACAAGGACCTCACCCGGTCCGAGGCATACCCGCTGGGAGGGCAAGCCTACCTCGACATTGAAGAGGACACGGACATGCCGTATCTGTCGGGCATCAAGTACCACGCGATGCCGCCCCTGAAGCGGTTCCGGGACATGGAGCACTTGTCGGGCGGAGAGAAGACAATGGCGGCGCTCGCGCTCCTCTTCGCCATCCACAGCTACCAGCCGAGCCCCTTCTTCGTGCTCGACGAGGTGGATGCGGCACTGGACAACGCCAACGTGGACAAGATCAAGAAGTACATCCGGGAGCACGCCGGCCCAGGGATGCAGTTTATTGTCATCAGCCTCAAGACGGGCCTCTTCCAGGACTCGGAGAGCTTGGTCGGGGTGTACCGTGACCAAGAGGTGAACAGCTCGAGGACGCTGACGTTGGATGTAAGTCTTCCTGTCTGAAGACGGGCTTCACTGAGGGTTTGTGCGCGAGGCTAACAACGGTTGCAGCTGAGGAAATACGCGTGATGACGGGCATGCACTGGGGCTCAGGACAAGAACAGGGCGGTGGGTGGAGATATAGAAGCGACGGACGGACTGCGCAAGGTATCCGGGCGGTGATGATCATGGCGCCCCATTCCCAGGCTCTGATGCGGGGGGTGTCGACGAGGACGTGCTTGTTTGTTGGTTGTACGCATATGTAGTCGTGCGTGGGCGGCGACGAGAGCTCACGGATGCGCGGGGCCGACACGAAACTCTTCCCAATTGCTACTCGCACGTCTAGACATGAAGGCGAGCAAGCCGCACTCGCCAGCCTGTCGCTTGCCAATTGGATCCGTGAGCGAGCGTCGTTCTCCGTACCCGTAGGGGGTGGTGGCTCGGAGCAGTGGAGGCGTCCCAGATGCACGGGCCACCTGAGAGCTCCGGATCTCGCTAAACCGCCGTACTTCGTTAGATGCAATATCACCTGCTGCCTGCTCGTAGACCCAGCTCCGTCCGTCCGCGACGACCCGAGTCTCCTCAGATACCCAATTCTGCCCGCGGCCCTCCCTCAGGCGTAGCGGCCATCGCTAGAGCAAGGCGGACAACGACTAGCAGCTCCTGTGGGATCGCCGAGAGCCCTTGGACTTCCACGGCGCAATGACAGATTAGCCCGAGGCGACGCATGGCCTCGATGTGTCTCTGCCCACGAACCAATACTTGTCCATTCGATCGCAAGCTCGATTGCATCGTCACCACAGGCTGTTGCATTTGACCAGGTGGCAGCTCCGAGCGACCGGCCTGCTCAGCTGCGCCTTGCCGACACGCCATCTTGCCGGCGCCAGCGGCGACAACGACGACGGCGACGACGATTGCGACGGCTTAGACTTCGGTCCGCCAACTTTGCTAAGAGGCGGCCGTCGTCGAACACGTGTCTTGCCAGCACATTCCTCCCCGTGTACATCTTGCGTCACGTCCATATCTTTTATTCCTTTCCGGCAGAGGATTTGCACCATGGACCTTGCGGTGACGCTCATCAAGTCCGTTATGCGGGCCTTTTACCCGACGCGGGACATCCTCGTCGTCGATGCTTTGATACTTCACGAAGCGTATGTCAAGCCCTGCCTCCTATGCCGCGACCGTGACGTGGAGCTGCCTTCCTCTAACGACTATCTCGAGCAGGCTTCGTGACGATGACCTCGCCTACCTCATGGCCATCAACACCAAAGACCTGCACAAAATATGTGGCAAACTGCGCGAGGACCGCTTCTTGGCCGTGTGAGTCCGCTTCTGCCCCCATGCGTGCCGTCTTGCTTGCACGCAGAAATTTCCCAAAGCAGATTTCGGCTCTTGGTGCTAACCGGACTCTGTGACAGGCACACGAGGCAGGAACTGCGTGAAGGAAATCCCCGTCCGAGCAACCGAACGTGGTATTACATCAACTATCGCCATACCATCGATGCCATCAAGTGGCGAGTCTATACCATCGACAAAGAGGTTCAAGGGAGCACTGTTGTGGCGACCGAGAAGAAGGAGTACTTCTGCACCTTTTGCAAGGCCGAGTGGACCCTCATGGAAGTGCTCGACAACGTCGGCCCCGACGGGTTTCTCTGCCACCGCTGCCACCACGCGCTGACGTCTGAGCCGGACCGCAACTCGGGCGGGCACGAGCAGTCGACGCGCCTCAACGACCAGTTCAAGTTCATCAGCGAGCTTCTCCCCAAGATCGACGCCGTCCACATTCCCGAGTGCGACTTCGACCGGGCATTGTCCAAAGCGCGGCCGGTGATCCGCGACGCCACACACCAGCGCGCTGCGACAATACCGGTCGACGGCGGGGCGGGTCGGCCGATGGCTGTCAAAGGCCTGGCAAACACGGGGCCACAGTCCATCGCCGTCAACATATCGACATCGGAAGGGCCGTCGGAAGTGGAGAAGGCAGCCGAGAAGGCTCTCAAGGAGAAAATTGCCCATCAAAACGCACTCCCGTCGTGGATGTCCAACAGCACAGTCACCGGCGAGTCCTTTTCGGGCGCTGCCGCCACCCACAATGCCACCGTCAAGAGGGAGGATGTTCTCGATGCCGCCAAGAGCAAGGTGCTGGATGTCAATGCAAGCGCCCAGATTGATGACATCTTCGAGAAATTGAAGGCAGAGCAAGCAGCGGAAAGAGCACGGGAGGAGATGGTTGGAGGAGATGAGGAAGAGGATGACGACGATGACGACGAGTTTGGATCGGATGAGGAGGACGAATTCGAGGACGTGCCAGCGACAAGCAATAACTCAAGCCTGGGGACGCCTGGCAACGCAGGCCTCAAAAACGACACTTCGGGTGGGACATCGAGCGAACGAGACAGCTCGGATGAGAGGGCGAGTAAGAGGGTCAAGATGGAGCCAGAGATGAAAAAGCAAGAGCCTGCCGCTGAGGGCGGCGCAGAGGAGGAGGACGACGACGACGAACTCGAGTTTGAAGACGTTTAAAAAAAATGGCAACGCAGGCATGGCGCGCCGGAGTTGGGAACGCAATGCGTTGAGGACGTCGGACCCAAGGCATTCTAGAAGAGCGTGGTAGGGATAGCCTCATCCGGATAATCCCACAGCCGCTGTAAATCACTGCATGTCTACTCCGTACGTGTCGGGAGTTCCGTTGATTCCAGGTGCAGCACTGCTTGCTTGCCCGCCGTACGCACCAGACTCGCCGATGGCACCTGGAGGCATAGGTACATACCTAGGTACCTATAATTGCAGCTACCTTGCCTACCTTACCTACCTACCTAGGTAAGGTACCTTACGAGTGCGCGGCACGGCGGCGCGGACGGCACTGGCGCCGGCCCCGAGACACGCTGGGAGCGGGCCTCGCAGCTGAGCTGCGACCCCGCAGCTTGGAGCTCACGGAACGGCGGCGGTACGCAGACCACGGCGGCTCGCCGGAGCCGCAGCTTTCTTTTCTCCGTTGCCAGCTCGTCCAAGCTCTCTTCGCCATTTCGCCCGTCTCTGCCTGGCTCTCCTCCTCTGCCCCGTCGACTGGCTTCCGGCTTGCCACCCTCGACCTCGAAGGCATATCCAAAGGCACCCACCTCCGTCCATACCCTCTACTGCCATGCCTCGTCCAGCATCGCGAGCTAGACGCTGCGACACGCGGCGCGGCCACTAGGCTTTCGCATCTCTTTCCGCCTGGCCACCGCCCACTCCTCGTCATGCCTCCTGTCAACTTCCCGCCCATCTTCCTGCTTCCCACGCATCTGCAACCGGAGGAGCTCCATCAGTTGGAAGACAGCATACCGTCACTGACGTATGACATCCGCGAGGCTAACTTGATGCTGGGCAAGATATCCAAGACTCAGCGCGCCCAATTTGAGCTTCGGCGGCTCGGGCTCGAGACGGAACCTATTCGTGTTGGAGGTCTCAGCAGCGGCCAGCGTGAGGATGGCAAAGGGCAATCTGTCGCAACCTCCTTTATGCCTGGCTCGGACAGTGGCCCCAGCCCGAAGCGTCGGAGGCTTTCCACTTCGGGCTCTCCGCAAGGCTCGGCCGCCACTGTGCCCGCCAGCAGCGCCCACGACACAATCAAGGTACTCAAGCTGTCATGGCTGACCGACTGTCTGGAACAGGGCACCCTGCTGCCTGTCGAAGAGTATTTGCTTTACCAAGGCCGCAAGATCCCTTCCAACTCAGCTCCCAAACGGCCAAAAAGACAGGCCCCAGCGCCGCTCAAGTCCAGTGTGCTTCAGCGTGCCACAGTCGATCAGCAAGATAGTGGAGGCAATCCGGCCTCGCCATTCTCGCCACGGAAGACTTCGAGCAGTGTCTCGCTAGGCCACAGCCAGGCGCATCCACCGCCACCTCTGGTGCGTGAAAGCACGTCTGAGCATGAGGTGCCTATGCCTGCGGTGCCCGACTATCTTCACACAACATACTCGTGTCAACGCCCAACGCCCGTCAACCCGCCCAACGCTGCTTTCATCGACGAGCTCAAGAACATCCGCACACTGCGTCTTCTCCAAGGCGACCAGATCGGAGTGAGAGCCTACTCGACCTCCATCGCCACCTTGTCCGCGTATCCGTACACGTTGCAACGGCCCCAAGGTAAGGCTGATCTATCCGGTCGGCTGTGGGTATAATGCTATTGTGGTCCTGACCATGACTTGTCAATCCAGAGCTTGCCAGGCTGCCTGGCTGCGGCGTTAAGATCGCTGAGCTATATCAACAGTGGCAGGAGACGGGACAAACAAAGGAAGTCGTGAACGCGAGCGCGGAGTCTAAGATGGCTGTCGTGCAGCTTTTCTACGGCATCTGGGGCGTGGGGGATACCACGGCTCGCGAGTTTTATAACAAGGGTTGGCTTGCAGCCTTGCTACGCAGCACAAGACCGGCGCTAACGTGGAACAGGATGGAGAGATCTCGACGACATCGTCGAGTACGGATGGTCTTCTCTTAGCCGGGTCCAGCAGATAGGAGTGAAGTACTACGACGAATTTCAACTCAAGATTCCGCGCCAAGAAGTGGAGGCCATTGCCGGTGTCATCCTGTCGCATGCGCGCAAGGCCGACGCCGGGTTCGAGATGACCATTGTGGGCGGTTACCGCCGAGGCAAGCAAGAGAGCGGCGATGTGGACGTGGTCCTAAGTCACCGAGACGAATCCAAGACGGTCGACCGCATCGACAAGGTGGTGCTCGACCTGGAGAAGAGCGGATTCATCACGCACACGCTCAGCCTGTGGACGAAAAACAGCGAGCGAGGCCAGCTCCCGCTGCCGTGGCGGGGTGCGGAGCCCGGCCGCGGCACGGGATTCGACACGCTGGACAAGGCCATGGTGGTATGGCAAGACAAGGACAAGGGCCAGGGCCGGGTCGGGCCGCACCGTCGCGTGGACATCATTGTCAGCCCGTGGAAGACAGTGGGATGCGCAATACTGGGTTGGAGCGGCGGAACAACGTTCCAGCGCGACCTGCGACGATACTGCAAGCGGGAAAGGGGACTCAAGTTTGACAGCAGCGGGATCCGGCGCCGGGCCGATGGACAGTGGGTGGATCTCGAGGGCGACGGAGCCGGGCCAGGTCGGGGCCCAGCGCCCAACATGGAGACGGCCGAGAAGCGGGTCTTTGAGGGACTGGGCCTACCCTGGCGAAGGCCGGAGGAGAGGTGCACAGGCTGATTAGCTCGTCGTACGGATTAACTACAGCATGCAGCTCTTCATAGTAACGCTCGGCGGCTGCAGGTACGGAGGGAGATTGATTGGGCTGAGCGGAGTTGCGGGGCTGGTGGCAGCGGACTTTGGGCCCCGCCGCCGGCGTGGACCGGAGTCGAGCTGCTGAATTACGGCACGTACGATGGAGCACGAGTGCGAGAAGGTGTACTACGTAGAAGCAATTACCTAAGAGACGCGCGCTACGAGTACCTTACGTATCGGGTATGCGGCAGAGGTGCTCCGTACGGGGTGGGCGGACGGAGTACGCGTAGTCGCGGCGTCTCGGCGTCGGGGACGTCCCTGATTTGGCCCGTCGGGGAGTTTGTTTCGGCCGGAGCATGGGCACGATGGCATGATGGGCAGCCAGGTGGAGAGCCGACGACGCGGGACAGATCGCCTCAAAGACACGGTCCCCCGAGAGATCTGCTCGGGCCAGCGTTGCCATTGGCGCCCACGCGGGCGGCGGGGCGAGAGGTCTCGGCATTCGTTCTTCTGCTAGCCCCGACGGACCGCTTTGCGACGTGCCAGCCTGGCCTGGCCCCCATCCCGCCAAGGGGGACGGACGGACGATGTGAACCATTGCGGTGGAATCGGAGGCACAGGCGGGCGTACGAGTAGTGGCTGGCGCAGGTGGCTGCACGACTCGTGGACGCGAGGCATAAACGATGCGAGTACTCGTACGCTGCTGGCTGCCTGCCTCGGAGTAAGGTACCTGGCCAAAGGTCCCTCGTACACGTAGATCTTGCGCGCAGCGAGCACGGACATTCATTCATAAAGTCGTCGCCCTCCCCTGCCCCAGCGGCTACCCAGCTCACATACAAAAAGGTCCATACCAGAGGTACTCGCAGAACCACCTCACCTCCTATTACTCCGTGCCTGCCTTGCCAACGTGAAGTCCCAAAGCGACGACGTCGACTGTAACTACAACCACCTCGCTCTCCAACGCCATCTGAAGCCCCGACCGCCGCCTCGCATCGCCAACATGCCTTTCCTCCTCGAGCTCCCAGACCAATACGGGTCAGTGCCGCCGGCGGCTCCCCTCTGCTCGTCCTGCCCCGCGGCATGCCATTCCACTGCTAACAGTCGCCGTCCATCGGTACAGCCTCGTCCTCGCCGTCGCCACAACCACCTTCTTCGTCAACACCGCCCACGTCCTGCGCACCAGCAAGCTCCGCAAGGCCAGTGGCATCAAGTACCCCAATGCCTATGCGTCCGCCGAGCAGGCCGACAAGAACCCCAGCGCCTACCTCTTCAACTGCGGTAAGTCAAGCGCCTGCCTTGGGTCCTGCCCTGCCCTCGCTGACACCCTTCACAGCTCAGCGCGCCCACTCCAACTTCACCGAGAACCACACCTCGTTCCTCGGCGCCCTTCTCATCGCCGGCTTGCGGTATCCGTTCCCCGCCGCCGTCCTCGGCGCTGGCTGGAGTCTGTCGAGGCTTGTCTACCTCTACGGCTACACCAGCTCGGCCGGCCCTCAAGGCAGGAGCAGGTATGTCCAGCAAGCCCATCCGTGTTGACCCCGTCACCGTCTCTTGCGTGCTTGGCGCTAATGGCTTGTGCATAGCGGCGCCATCCTCTCTTCCTTGACCGACCTGGCGCTCAAGCTCACGGCGGCCTATACGGCGGCCTTGTTTGTCCTGGGCAAATAGCAAGGCTGCCTCAGTCTCGTAGCCAAGCTGGGCCAGAAACGGATGCTAGGCATGTATCGGTGCGCTTGTAGTCGAATTGATCGAAACGGGCTCCCAGAGCCCAGAGCCCAATGTTGGACGTCATAAATGTCATTTGAATATGTGTGTACTCAACCCGCCATTGGCTGTCATCCCCACATTCAATGCTTGCGAATTCGCCGCCTTCTGAGCTCCTGGCTTCTCGACATGCCGTCGTCTTCCCCCGTTGCATCAAGATGTAAGCCGTTTACGGCGTCATCCGTCTCGCTAGCCCAGGCCTTTTCAATTCCGTTGTTCCCCAAAAGGTAATCGCCCAAATACTTCATGGCATTGAACATTTCCTCGCCCGTTGGTATGATCTGCTCCTTTGGCAGCAAGAATCCATAGCTGCCTGTGTCCCGGAGCTTGATTTGGTAGCTGAAGTGTGCGCGCATCTCGTGATAGAACCAGTCGATTGCGGAGCCCCCGCCGGACTCGATGTGCGCCCAGAACTTGTCCCGCCTTGACTCCTCGGCAGCTACCGCGCCCTCGCACGCCGACGTGACCGAGTACGACTCCCCGTTGGAGATGCGGATTGCCTTGGCGATGCCGGCGGCCACCTCCTGCAGGTTCTCCAGGTTCGGGGGTTCCACGGCGCATGAGAACGAGTACGGGAAGAGAATTTGTTGCGAATACGAGTGCAGGTCCAGAAGCCCCACGAACTGGACGTTGTTGAGCGTCTCGTTGCGCGCCCACGTCGCCAGCTGCATCGCCTCGACGGCCTGGAAGGGCTGTTCCCCACCGTAGCCCTCTGAGCAAGGATCGCTCTGGACATGCGAGCCGTCCCACCCGTAGCCAAAGGCGTGGTCGAGGTCCAAACCTCGGCAAAACCGAATGTTGGTTTGCTGTCTAGACTTTCGCCAGAGACGATCGACCTGCCACGTATACTCAACGCCATCCGGGTTGGCCACGGGTATGAAAACCATGTCATATTCGCTCAGGAGCTTGGTGATCATGCGCTCCTTGCCAAAGGATGTGATGAAGGACCAAGCCAGGTAGTTGACGGTGCTGGTGGAGATCCATTCTCGGGCGTGGAGGCCTCCGGTAACGACTATCGTCTTTCGCGGCGCATCTGGGGCCGAGAGAGCGCGCATACCGACGCGCAGGGCCGGGATGTCCCGTGCCTCGAATGACTTGCCAACCGTGATGTACTCGACGTGGGAGGGGAACATGGCCTCGAGTAGGCGCATCCAGCGAACGATGACGGGCAGCGGCTGGTAGTCATTGAAGAAGACATTGTCTCCCGGCCCCAACGACGAAGCCTCATCGGCGTCCAGTCTTTGCCGGGTGTCATGTGAGGGTAGCGATTGGTAGACGGCGGCGGCCAGGTCGGGGATCAAGGTCGAATGGGACGTCCGCAGCGACGGCGGGAGCAGCCCGAGAAGAGGCGCCACCTCGTCGGCGTGGAGGCGTATGTCGACGTAGTCGTTGGTGAAGGCCCACACGTCCAGGAAGAGCCGGGCTGCAGCTTCGGCCAGCGCGGCCTCCTCGTCGGTAGTGGTGACATTGAAGCGCAGGACAAGTTCATTGGCGTATTTGGCCCGTAGGCTGTTGGAGACGGCTGGTCGATCCGCTGTCTTGGTCGGATGGCGCCCAAAGAAGAACTCGACGGCGCCGTCGCGCAGTTTCGTCAGGAACGGAAACAAGCGGACGTGGGCGTTGCTGGTATTCGTGTCGGTGGTGGTGGTGGTGCTGGGGGAGTCTGGCGCGCTGTCATACGGCAGAACAACGCCCTCTCCGTTGGCGGCATGGAGCAGCAGCAGCAGCGCCAGCGCTGACGATGCGGTAAGGCCAGCCGCCTTAAGCTTCATCGCGATGGTTAGCCCGCAGCGCAGGCTGTTGCGTCATGCAGTGACAGGACGGTGTTGTTGTTGTGTTGTTGTTGCTGACTGGGTATGGTGATTACGGCGATAAAGAAGGTCGGTGTCGGCGGAAGCCTTAGCACGCAAGCATGGAGGCTGTGGCGAAGCCTGGATGCTACCTTGCCAATTGCAGCTCGACAAGTTGATGGTCGGCCGGCTGTCTGCTGGCGCGTCATGTGGCAGCTCAGTCGATACTCCGGATGCAGGTACTCCACGGACTGCCTCAAGGCACTGAAATGCGCTGCACATTCGCGTCGCCAGTGGCTGCGGGGCATCCCTTACCAAGCCCGTCGCTGCAAAGACCCCGCTATGCAGTATTACGGCCGGCGAAGCTCAGCGCTGTCCCCACCAAGCACAGTGGCCTTCAGCTCGCCCTTGGCAGCTCAGAGCTCCAAGGCTACCTTCCGCTCAGGTACCCACGGGTACCTCGCCTCTACCTGAAATGTATGGGCGCCTTGGGAGGATGAGGTCCCAGCCCCTGGCTTGCGCGTGCGCAGCACCACTAGACCTCTCAGCAAGCACCCGACCCGACCATCCACCCATTGGCACCATTTCCACTCTCTGGCCATTCGGTTGCAGCACGACGAGAGAACCTCCAGAGCCCCGGGCTGAGACGCGATAGAACCGATCGATCGAACGACTCCGTTAGACTTGCTCAGCATTTGCACGTCTGCATAGCCTCCGCCGATGCGAATGGCCCCCAAGTAGGCGGCTTGCCCGGCTGAGGCCATCCCGATCCCGCCGTTTGCTGCCGCACCAGCCTAAACCGAAAGACGTTGCTCTGCCCAAGCACGGCTCCAGGACATCGTCAGGGCATTTCTATAACATATCAGACGCCTGCGTCTGCCCTTGCGACGGCTCACGGCCCCCCCGGCTCCCCGGAACCCGCGGCCAGGCACCGCCGCGTGCCATGACCATCCCCCTTCACCATGCCTTTCCTTCGCCGCCGAGGCAACAATGTCAGCGAGACGGACATACGACGCCATACCGTGCTTGCACCGATGGTGTCGGCCGATGGCACCGGTAACGGCGGCGGCAACAGCAACGACAACGACGGCAACGACGTCGTGCCAGCTCCTCTGCCCTGCAAGAACTCAGCCTCGACGCAGATGCAAGGGAAGCAGAAGCAGCAACAGAAGCCGAAGCCGAAACCGCAGCCAGCTCAATTGGCGCCTCGACCTTCGCCTTCTCTCGACGACATTGCAGCTGAAAACAACCCATCACAGCTCCCCGGCCGCGACTCCGATTCCACCGCAAGCCGCCCAAGTACACCCCCTGTCCCGGAAGAGACGACCAAGTATCAACGCTTCTCCGTCCTGCGATTTCGAAATGCCTCCGACTCTCAGCTCTCGCTCCGGGCAAAGCAGCAGGCTGAGACGCTTCCACCCGTACCCAGACGTAAGGGCACCTCCCCAATCCCTGCTTTCCGTGTCCGCTCTGGTAGGTGCTGACTGACCATGCTGTATCAGCGCCCGCCATCATCACCACGGCACCAACAATCGACGTCACAGTGCCCAAGAAAATGGCTTCTCGCATGAGCCTGGCGGCCAAATTTCGGCGCTCCAACGATGTTCCCCGCGATGGTGGCAGCGGTGCCATGGCCACTAGCCAGCGAGCTCTGAGGAAATCTTTCACTGAAGACAGAGGCCGATCCTCCCTTGCTACATTAGACGAGCCGCGATATCCCCGTCCGTCGACGCAGTCAGTGTCGGTCTCCAATGGTACCACCTTAAATGCATTCACCAACCGCCAGTCTGAGTCGTCCAGATCGGATGCAAGCTCCACGGACCGCGTCTCTCACCCCAGCCCGACCACGACACCCCAGCCGTCGCAAGCCTCGAAGCCCTTCTTCAAGCTGCGCAGGGCAAAGAAGACCCCTGAGCCAATGTTCCCTCTAGCACATCTTCCGCAGCAGAACGCGACTCGGTCCTTCACCGGCTCCTCAACATCCCTAGGTGTTGGCTCGCCGTCACGTCCTGTCTCGGCTCGGAGTGCAACTACGCCTCGAGCCCGGACGGACCGGTTCGAGGATGGCTCAACATCTCAGGCATCACACGCTGCGGCTTTCTTTGCTCGCGGCACGGGCCTTGGCTCCGACCACTCTTCCCCGACGCGTGCCAATTTACTGAGGGGAAGATCATCTACAATGAGCTCCATGGGTCGCGACTCCACTGACGAACATCTTATCCCGCCGACCACACGAACGTCAACTTCAACAGGCCGAAAGAGCTTCGGTGACTTGTTTGGACTGAGCCGGATACGGCAGAACTCCGAGTTGAGTCGTCAGGGGACACTGACCCCAGCTACGCCAGGATCCATTACGTCCAAGAGCAACTCCCTGCAGCTTTCAAGAGGATCCATTGCGCTACCGGAGCGGCTTGAAGATGAATCGCCCGCCAAATATCTCACCCGTCTGGAAGAGATGGTGAGTCGCGGGGTGATTGCTTCTGCCTTGTCCAAAGGCACTGATTCCTTCTCTGCCGCCGTGTTGAGGAGTTACATGCGAAGCTTCAGCTTCTTCGGCGACCCGATGGACATGGCCATCCGGAAGCTGCTGATGGAGGCTGAGCTGCCAAAGGAGACGCAGCAGATAGATAGATGTCTACAAGCATTCGCCAATCGCTACCACGAGTGCAACCCCGGCATCTATTCATCTCCGGACCAAGCCTATTTCATAGCCTTTTCTCTGCTCATCCTACACACGGACGTCTTCAACAAGAACAACAAGCACAAGATGCAGAAAGCGGACTACTTGAAAAACACCCGCGGCGAAGGTATTTTTGACGACATCCTCGAGTGTTTCTACGACAACATCTCGTACACTCCCTTTATTCATGTCGAAGACGACCTCGACCTGAGCCAGGAGCGCATCACAAACAAAGCAAAGAAGAAGCAGCTTCTTTCGGCCAATGCCGGTGACCCCGCGAAGCGAGCTGCCAAGGAACCAATAGACCCGTATACAATCATTCTAGATAGAAATCTGGATGCGCTAAGGCCGAATCTGAAGGATTCGATGCAGCTGGAAGATCACTACAACTATCTAGGGACGGCCGCCTGTCTCAACCTCCAAGACTTGCAAAAGACGTTCTTCAAGACGGGCGTTCTGCAGATCGTCTCGGCTAGATCTCGACCAGACGCCTTCATGTCAGAGAAGACAGCCATCAACCCCGAAGATGCGCATCCCGGCATCGTAGACATCAAGATCACCAAAGTCGGCCTTTTGTGGCGCAAGGACACGAAGAAGAGGAAGACACGATCGCCCTGGCAGGAGTGGGGGGCGATTCTCACAGGGGCTCAGCTTTACTTCTTTCGAAACACGAGCTGGGTCAAGAACCTGATGCATCAGTACGAAAACCATGTGAAAGCGGGGCACGATGGGATTCCGATCATCTTCAACCCGCCCTTGGAGGAGTTCAAGCCAGACGCATTGATGTCGACCTATGAAGCCGTCGCTCTCCTGGACACCAGCTACAAGAAACATAAGCACGCGTTCGTCTACATCCGGAAAGGCGGGCTGGACGAGGTGCTTCTCGCAGACAACGAGGATGAGCTCAATGACTGGCTGGCCAAACTTAATTATGCGGCTGCATTCAGGACGTCGGGCGTCCGAATGCGTGGCGTCGTCGGAGGCAATTATGATGGCCAGGGTCGTCGCGGCATCAGGCGCCTGGATAGCTCCGAGGCAACGCAACTCATTCAAACGCCCACAGGGCCCGTTTCGATCGCGCGTGGTCGGATCGACCACAAGATGGCGGAGGAGATTCAAACGGCTAGGCGGGACGGGTTGCAGCAAAAGATTGCAGAAGCCGAAATCAAGATAGAAGAGGCCCAGAGACGGCTCGAGGAGCAGCTCAGGAATGCCCGCCACCTCCAGATACTGGCGCCGATCCAGCCCAGGACCAGGGAGCAGCTGACGTTGGCTGCCGGTCGGATATCCGCACAGTTGAAGTGGACTCGCATGGAGATATGGAAGGAAACGTGTCATCGCGATATCCTGGTTCAGGACCTTGCAGATGATCGGCCAGCGTCCGCGCCGACAGCCACACCGACGAAGATTCAGGCAGAGTCTGAACCGGATTCATCGCCTACGCCACGACCGGTGGTCAGCCGGCTCGATTCCAAGTCCAAGCGGCTCAGCGGTACCGAGAAAAGTCCACAAACGCCCGTCGACCCCAGCATTTCCCGTGTCTCCAGCACAGCCGAGATAACTCACGAAGTCGAATCGCCGTCGAGACTGTCCTGTCAGACGCCACCCCAGAATGCGACGAGGCCGCATCGGGGCCCCGGCGATGCAGCGCACTCGATATCCGACTTTGAAAGCACGAGACATGGATCAATCTCAAGCATGACCGCATCGCCCATGCACTCCCCTACATCCACGCCTCAGGCTCGACAAACGGCGTCTCGGGATGGGATGGTCACGACGTCGCCGAGCAAGCCCGACCCAAGCCAGGATGATGTGGACGCCGATGAGCGCGACTTCCTGAAACAGGCAGGGTTGTGGGAGGCTAGGTCCAGCAGAACATCCATAGACAGGGGCGCAGCTTTGGCGTCTGCGGAGACAGCCGAGCATGGCGCTCCCGCTGAGCGTGACAGACTGGAGAGAAGCAAGATCAGGCGAAGTCTCCAACGCACGCTTAGGGAGAGTGCGGGTCACCTTTCGCATCATCGGAGCCGCAAGGGCAAAGATATTGCGGTTGCTGGGGCGTCCGAAGACACACCGCGCGACAACATGCTCTCCCGAGGAACGGGAAGCTTCGTGGTCCACGGTAAAAAGGCATCAGTCATCAACCTCGGAACCGAACTTCAGAGTATGTCCCAGGACGAGAAGATTCTCGGTCGAAAGCAGCTGCACCAACAACAACTGCACCAGCAGCAACAGCAGGTGACAGAGCGGCCGCCAGTCTCTCCAGTGCCGAGTGCTGAGCCAGATGACGATTTCCATTCCACTCTGGAGACGCCATCGGAATCAAACGAGTCGAGCGGCCGTAGGGAGTCTGCCGCAAGCGCCAGCACTGCCACAGCACGAAGTTTTCGGGAACTCCATCGAAAGTATTCGTCTGCACAGGCGGCCAGAAGCGTCTCCGCCGGTGGGAGGTTAGCAGTCGCTTCTGATGGTGATAGCGAGGTGGCCGTGAGCCTCTCTGACGGACGCAAATCTCCTCTGCCGCCGATCGAAAGGGACTCGGAGGACGAGGGCGAAGACTTCAACGAGGAGTTGAAGAAGAAAGAGCCTGGGAGGACCGAACGACGCCGAGCCCTAAGCCAGGGTCAGAAAGACGACAGCATCAGGGGCGTTGGCGAAGAGCCACCCCCAGGGTCAGACGACCCGTCCCAGCGCTCAGCTCAGACCGTGAACGTGAAATGAGAAGCCGCAATGACAAGGTGCGCCGGGTGCAAAGCAAGAAAGCATTTCGACCGGAAAGGCGTGGGAGTGGCAATTTGATTGTGGCGTGTTATGAATGTCCATTTAGCGGTTGATTGCTGTTACGGGCATTGAAGCGGGCTCTACAACCAATCATGCGAAGCAGCAGAAGGGGGTTGCCCTTCTTTTGGTGTCCCTCTTCCTTTTCTGCACTGCCTGCAATAACGGACTGCAGGGGCACCGTTTGTGTCGGGCCTGCAACATTAGATAGCAGGACAGATGCCATGGCGCCTCGGGGGTGGGTCGAGGATACAATGTTTATTAGACGGCGTGGCTGTTCTACCTTGACCATGAGGAGAAACGCGCAGTTCGAATTGGAGGCAAGGGCAAGGGCAAGGGCAAGGGCAAAGAACAGGAAGGCAGGAGAAGGAGGGCAAGGGTTTATCCTGCTTACAAAAAAAGGCCGACAACGGCTTCTGGTTTCACTCCTGTGTCTTGCGCTCGTATTTCTGTCTTGTTGGGGCCGAGTCTTTGCCGTACGCGGAGTTAGGAGGGGAATGTTTAGTGAAAACGACGAGCAAGCTATTAGTCCTAGTTGACGGCTTGGTTTCGAAGGATATTTAGTAGTAGCCGTGTCACTTCGTGGGTCACGCAAGGGCGGGACATGGCTTGCTTGACGACGGCAATGCATTGCGTTTGGTTTTAGGCTGGGTGAAATCCCATCTGCCTACGAGAGTAGTGTCTATTTCTTGCCCTTCTTCTTCTTCTTGGACGCGTTGGACGTGGGCGCCTTTTCAACCTTGACGCCGCCTCCGCCCACGAGCCCCAACGTCTCCTCCTCCTTGACGATGCCTCCCTGCGTAGACTCGCCGGCCTTCTTCTTCCCCCTCTTGCCCTTGGGCCGGTATGTGGAGCGGTCACGGAGAGGCAACCACCGCTCGGGATCCGGGGCCTTGCCCTCGACGTAGTCCTTGGGCAGCCTCCTCCTTCGGCGCTTCTTGGTGGCCTTCTCGCCGGTGGTCTCGGCGGGCGCCGGTCGCTTTTTCGAGGCGGCGGCGCTGCTTTGGGCGGATGCCACGCCCGCGCGGGTCAGAGCCTCGACGTCGATGCCGTCGATCAGGCTCTCGACCGAGGGCAGTTGATCCTGATGCGACTCGACAAGGGACGCGTTGGACGCAGCCAGCGCCGCTACCAATCCGGCCGAAACGATGGGCGAGCCGTGCTTCTCATCGTGCAGCTTCTTGAAGGCGGAGGCGGCCAGCGACAGGTCGTGGAGGTTGGACGACCTCGCCAACTCAATGCCAGCCTCTCTCAGCAGGGGGATGGCTGAGGACACGGGCCGGTTCCGCCAGTACTTGGCCGCCTTGACCAGCTCGGATTTGGCAGAGGCGTCCCTCTTTTGCGCCCGCATCAGGGACACTGCAAGGGCTACCAGGCCAGGGCTGAAGCGAACGTCTCCATCTTGCTCCTCCTCGGAGCGGTCGAGGCGGCTGAAGAAGGCCTCGAGCAGCGACAGAGCCGCGCTGCTGTTGTTCCTTCGCAGGTGTAGCTGCATGATGGTGACGAGAAGGCCGACGTCGTCAGGGCGCTTCTTGTAGAGCACCATCAGCTCTCTGAGGAGGTCCTTGTCGGCGGCGCCCTGGGTCTCGGCGGCGGCGTTGACCACGGAGACGGCGTTGATGTCCGACCTGGTCGTGGGATGACGCGCCTGCTCCAGTGTCTTGTGCGTCCTCTCCTTGACACCGTTGGTCTTGTGCGCCTGGAGATCTATCAAGGAAGCGTTGCGGGCAAGAATGCTGGACTGGTACGAGAACAGCCTGGCCTTTGTGGCGCCGGCCATCCACGAGGCAGCCTGTCGCTGGAGCAAGAATGGGTTGGCCGGTTTTGTCTCTAGGGCGCATCTGTTATTCTGGGTCACGGCAATCAGGTCTGGGTCGGCATCACTAGGTGAGAAACGTGCGGTTAGCCGGTCGGTGCCTTCTCTCTCGGAAAGGGGTGTTTCGACGTACGTTGCGGTGTCAAGGACTTGGTACAGGTCCAATGCCCGCTGCGTGTCCCCGAGCTTTGCGTAAGCATAGGCTTGCTGCGCAAGGATGGGCTTCAGTTCGATCTTCTTGTCTTCGTCGGTCAATTCGTCCGAGGCATCGCACAGCTTGGCGGCGCGCTGGAGCAGGTTCAGGGCGGCGTCGAGATGGCCCCGAGCGATGCAAGCACAGGCCGTGTTGTAGCAGATCTCAAAGGTGTCGGGGGTGTCCTCGGGGCCGGAAGCAGCGGTGGGGATGCCGTGCCACTCAGACTGCACCAGGGCGGCGGAGATGTTGATGTCCAGGTCGTGCTCCTCCTGGGTTGCATCGGCGGCCAGAAGGCGCCTGTAGATGGCTTCGGCCTCGCTGAAACGCTCGGCGCGGTAGGCGACCTGGGCGGCGATGTGGTTGAAGGCTCTATCCTGCAGGCCGGCCGAGGTGAGGACGGTGGTGGCCTCGTCGAGCTTGCCCGTCTTGTAGAGGGCATAGGCCTTCTCGAGGACGCATTTTGCCTCGAGCTTGACGCCGCCCTCGGACACGGCGCGGAGGGCGTCGTCGAAGCGGTCAAGCTTGAGCAGGGCGACGACGCGGGTGTGCTGCGCAGCCGTGTCGGCCTTGTCGGCCTTGATGGCCGCGTTGGCCGCCTTGAGGATCTCGTCGTGGTCGTCGATGCTGGACGCTCTCAGCAAGGCGCCAAGGGCGGCCGCGGCGTCTTGAGGCATCGTTGGCCTGGAGCGGGTGGGATGACGTGTCTCGCTGCGCTGTTTCGCTACGGACGCCGATGCATGTCCGGGGCTCGCGGTGCTGTCAGCTGGAGAGAAGGCAGAGGTGGGCTCGCCGTCGTCGTCGTCGTCGTCGTCGTGGGGCGCTGCGGCGATTGGACGTGGTGGGTTCCGCCGTGGTTCGTGGAGGGGGTTTTCAGGACCGTCGCGGGGTCCGCCTGCGCTTTGCCAGATCGCACATATAATATTCGGCGGGGCCCGCCAGGTCGAGAGCTCGTGTGCTGCACAGCAGCAGCCAACAGACAGCACGACGAGCGCCTCCAATTCCCAGAGAGCAGCTCCCTTGGAGACTCAATTGACGGGCACACTGGCTTCTTGCGTGACGAGCGTCTTCAACGCTCCCATGGATGTTAAAGAGTTCCATGCCACGCCGCAGGGTGCAGGGTAGGCTGTGGCCGGTACCAGCGGGCAGTGGTGTCGCCCGTGCCGTGCTTGGGCCGCACGACCACGGTGGAGCCGGTCGCCGCCTCTCTTCTGCGTGCGCGCCTTCACTTGGCCAACTCCGAACCGTCCTCTCCTCTAGCCATCTGCACACGCCGTTGCTCCCCTCAGCACCTCGGAATCCTCTCGTGCCCTTCCGCTGCTTTCTGAAGCCAATTTGATTATCTCGCCCCTCTCCGTCAATCAAGTCGCCGCAAAGCGCCCGTCTCCGGCGCATTGCCTGCGTCTGCGTCTGCGCCTGCGCAAAGCACGACCTCGGTGCAAGCAGCCTAGTCGCCAGCCTCCCTCGACTCTCGCCACCGAGCGGCCTTGGTAATTCGAGATGGATTTGGACATCGAGATGGGCGATGCCGCCTACTTGGGACAGGACGCGCCCATTGCCGACCTGCCACAAGCAGACGACATCCTGGTATGGATACCTCGCCGCCACGCCTGCTAGTATCGCAGAGGCAGCCACGTATTGACACTCAGCACTCACAGCAACCCGACGAGCCGGAGGAGCCTGGCGAGGTCGTCGACGACGAGCCCACGCATGGCAATGACGATGAAGCCAAGACCGTCATCCCTACCAAAATCCACATGCGGGGGCTGGATACCTTACACACGGACGACATAAAAACCCACGTCAAGGCGCTCTTCGGCCCCGTGGACAAGGTGGAGTGGATCGATGACAGCTCGGCCAACCTGGTCTTCGGCTCAGAGCCCACGGCTCGGGAAGCCATTGTTGCCCTGAGCGCCATCGAGGTCGCCGATGCCACTGCCCTCGCCGTCGGAGAGTGCCTCCCGGGCAAGCCGGTCGAGGGCAAGCCCGAGATCTCCCTCCAGGTCCGTTTCGCAGTCGACAGCGACAAGAAACAAGCGGGCGCCGCCCTCCGAAGTCGTTACTACCTCCTGCACCCTGAGCACGACCCCGAGGAGAGGCGACGCAGGCAGCACGACAACAGGTCCAGATATCGAGAAAGGGATGGCGATGGCCGCAGGGGTGGCAGGAGAAGACGCGATTCCGACGACCAGGTCGAGGCGTTCGACGCGAGCATGTACGACGATGCACCGCAGACGTCGCGCGCGAGACGGCACTCGGACTCGGAGGACCGCCCGAGGTCGCACGTCAACGAGAATCGCGGCAAGGAGCTGTTTGGGGACCGGCTCGCGAGACGCGATAGATCGGCCTCGCCACGCCGAGATGACGACGGTGATGCCCACATGAACAGGCAGAGCAGCTCGTCGCGCAACAACCGAGCCCAAGCTCGGTCCTTGAGGGAGCGCCTTTCGACCGACAACCGCGCCAAGGAGCTGTTCCCAACAAAGCCGTCGGGCAGGGGGGGCCAGCTCGACGAGCTGGAGCGCTCCATCGGCTCGGCACGCCTCAAGGAGGAGGACATGCCCAAGGTGGTGGCTGTCCCTGACGCCGCCACCGGCGGCGCCTTTAACATCAGGGGCCTCGCCAGCCAGCACCGCGACGGTGATGCCGGCTTCGCCATAAAGGGGGCGGCTGCTAGCGCAAAGGAGCTCTTCCCAGGAAAGCTGGGTGGCAGCAACGCCGGAAAGGAGCTGCTGGATGCTCGCCGGACGAAACAGAGGCAAACGGCGCAGGATCTCTTCTCGTAAGGAGTGCAGACTTTGAACGGCGCTGCTTCTTTCAACGCTCAGCCGAGGATTGGGGATGGACGCGATAGGCTGCACTCGGACATGGGAGTTGGTGCACTTATGATAGACACGATACCACTACCGCAATATTTCAAACGATTGATTTGGCTCCATTGTGTTTTCTCTTTAGCCCCAGGGCATGTTGCTGCTTCTCGCTCGCGCGTGGTGCGATGTCTTTACCACCACTTCTCCGTCATGATGCGCCCAGGGTCAACCATCGGCTTCCCACCTGCGGATGATGGCCTCTCTAGTGCCGCTACGAGGTTGTCCGTCATGGCCGGCGGACCGCAGATGTAGATGAAACTCGCCGCACCTTCTTCGTCGCCCTCTACGACGAAATCTCGCAGCTCGTCACCAGAAATGCGGCCAGCGCGGACGTCGACCATGGCGCCGCCCATCTGTTGCCTGGCCGGCAGCACACTGTTCCCGCTGCCATGGCCGTGTGTCGCATGCACCCTCAGCGTCCCCTTTATCCTGCCCTGGCCGAAGAGCCTCGCGATCCTGTCCAGGAACAGGACGTCGCTCAGCCGGCCACTGCTCGGCATCTTGGTGGCGTACAGCAGTCGAACCTCCAAGTCGCCGCCGCCACCGAGGCCCGGCGTCTCGCCAATGTAGCTCAGCATGCTCATCAGCGGGTTCACACCCACGCCGCCCGCGACGAAGACGACCCTGCGGATCCCGTCGAGGCCTTTGCGCGGCGGCAGCGGCGGGAAGACGAAGCTGCCGCCGATGCGCACCCGCAGCGTCGACCCAACGATCTGGCTGCTCGGCCGCCACAGCCACGATGCGACAGCGTTGTCGGGGGCCTCCTGGACCGCGAGCTCAAGATACGGCGGCAGACGCTCGTGGGCCTCTGGCCTACTTTCGGCGGCCGATGGCGCGGACGTGATGGTGAAGCCGCCTGGCTGGGGAACGTCGGGCACGTACGCATCGAGCCACTGGCCAGGCAAGAACTGAGACCGTCCAGTCAGCCAAAAAAGCGATAAGAGTCAAGCGTCGAGATTGGGATTCCAGGGTGACGCGGAACTGAGGTGACGACCGAGCTCCTCACCTTTAAAGGCCCATTCTGAGGCTCTAGACGGAAAAGTCGAACACGTTCATTCACCTGCTCGACGCGACTGAGCCTCACCTCGTGAAGGTCCTGTCACGAAAGCTTTGTAAGCTTTTTTAATCCAGTAAAGCAAGCCGACGATGCTGACGCATACGCTGTTCCTCGGCTCCTGGGCCGTCCGCTCGAGGTGGCTCTCTCGTGTCTTGGCCGCCATGACGCGTCTCTGGCCGGCGAAGAGGGACCGTCTCCCCGCGTCCCCGAATCGCGCACTTGGGTGCTGTTGCCGGAGCCGACCACGAGTGATCTGCCTAGCGGCGTTCATATGGGAAGAGAATTGTGGCTAAGCGGTGCGTCGTGGGTTGAGACGACACATAAAGTGAAGAGGGGCAGTCCGAGTTTGTGAGGACCGCGCGAAAAGGCTCTTGATGTCACAACTGTACAAGCTCCGTAACCTTGGCTGCCGCACAAGCCGGCGTTGTATTCATGAGCGATTATTCAAGCGTGTCATCCATGTTCATATTACCATTGATGCGCCCCTTGGTTGCTGCATGCTGCTCTGGTACCAGGAATCACTCGGGTTTACCTCCAAAACCGAAACATGCAGTATCCTACGAATGTCGCGACAATGGCTCTTAGTCGACACAGAATTGCTCCTACCCTTCGATTGCTTATGCTACTTCTTGTTTGCCCAAGACGATATCCATAGCGTGGATGGCCAACCGTCACCACCCGCACCGCCCACTCTAGCATGCGCAACATCATACGTCCTTTCATGACGGCTCCGTCCAGTTCACCTGGTCCATCACCTGTCCAGTGGTGGCATGTGTAAAGCCAATTCTCAAGCGAAGTCGAAGCGGCTAGGAGTTAGGTTAGTAAGTCACTCCATGCTACTATATTACGGGTCGGAATGGCGGAATAGCTTACTCCTTTGCAGCCAGATATCCTCATCATCTGTGTAGCCACGGCGCCTGGCGCAAGCTCCGACGACGAGATGCTGAGAAGCTGAAGTTTCTGTGTCTTAGGCACGGCCGCTTGGAGACCAACGTTGGATAGTGGTGCAGAGCCGGACGTGTTTTGGAATCGGGCAGTTGCCTGTATTGTGCCTTCGGAGTTGCGCTGGACTTGCAGCGTCACGTTCAAGTCGTTCGCGTTGTAGCAGGGTGCACCGCTTGCAGCCGATGCTGAAGGCGATTGCTGTGAGGGCGGCGGCGAACCGGCCGACCCCATGAGATCAAGCCCTGATAGGGAAGCGGGAGGGGCGGGTGATGATGGGGCCTCTCCTGAACCCGGACCAAAGAGATCCATGATTGACGACATGTTCGACTGCTGCAGGGGCGGGGACATGGCAGTCGGGGCAGGCGATCCCGAGTTGCCGCTTCCACCGAGGATATCCGCCAGGAGATCCGAGTTTGTCGCCTGGGAACCGTTCGAGGGCGCCGCGGCGGGCGTGTCCATAATGTCCAGGAGATCATGCTCAGTCGGCTTGACAACCTTGGACTTCCGGTTGGCTGCCTTGGCCTTCTTGGTGGGCGCCCGACCGAGAACACGAGACTCTTCCTTGATCTGTGGCGGCGGCATCTTCTCGAGGACTCCGCGGCGGATCTGGTCGAACGAGAAGAGATTGCTGTATTCAACAGCTCGCTGCTGTACCTCCACATCCAAGCTGGTCTGGTAAGTTTGCAACAGGCGACGAACCCGCTCTACCTCGCGATCATCCGAGAATCTGGCTGTGAGCTTCATGAGAGCCGTGATGATGTACTCGATTGTCACCTGGCTGGCATAGCTGCTGCTCAATATGAGCCCGAAGAGGTCCACAATCTCGCTCTCCTTTACTTCTTGGACAAGCTCCGTCTCTTCGTACTGACCGCCTTTGAGAAGAGCATCGGCGTATTCGCCAATGCACCAAGCTCCAGCTTGAGTCAGGCTCTCCTGGGTGATGTCCTTTTTCAGGTTTGTGTACAGCTTCTGCACAGCGTACGTCTGGAGTTCCGGAGTGGTCGCGATGAGTCGGACAAATGACGACAGAATCTGCTCTTTGACGTAGTTGCCGGCCAGTGACAGTACCCGCAACATGGTATCAAAGTGCCAACGCTTGTTGGGCGCGAATTTGTCCGCCGCAATGCCGATCTGGCTGGTCATGGTTGGCTTGAATTCGTTGTCGGCCACCTCCAAGAAGGCCAGCAACTCGCGGATGAGCACACGAACGTTGCTCTCGTTGATGAGCGTGAAGCTGAGATCGAGAGCCCGCCGTCTAATGCTGATGTCCGGGTCTCGCAGGCACTCCAGAATGGTATTGCGGTGTCTCTGGACGGCATTTGGCTCGATTGCGACCACTCTGATGAGGGTGTTGAGGGCCACGTAGCGAATGTTGTTGTCTCGATTCGTGAGGAACTTGCCAAGGATGTTGACACCAAGCACCCTCAGGCCAGAGTCGGCTTCGATATCGAGAATCGTGCGGACAGCCTCGTACAGGATGGAATTCCCGACGTTCTTGGACGAGTCTGTGTTTGTCGCCACCTGTGCCAGGATGTCGTTGATTTGCTCGCTAGTTTCCGCGTCTCCCACAGCTAGCACGCGCAAAAGCCGCAAGATCTTGACCTGAACAAATGGGTCGGTGATTCCAGTAACGTCATGCTCCGGGGCATAGCCTGATGTCGAGAGGCCCTTCAACGTCTTCACCAAACCAGGAACAAACACCCTGAACTTTTCAACGATGCCTTCCTCTCCGCCCTCCTCTTCGTCTGCTTCGCACAAGCTCGTGACCAGGGTTAGGCCGCAGAGGAGAACCCCGTGGTTGCGGTCGGCCAACAAATGCGTGGCTTTTTCGAGAAAGTGCTCCTGCAAGTCTGGGACCTTGCGGCATATTCGCATGGCGCACAGAGCTGCTTTCCTTCTGATGTAGGGATTTGATGTGGAAATAAGGTTCTCGATCTCTGGAAACAGGTCTCTCGACATCTCGACGGATGCAATGTTGCCAAGCGTGCACAGGGCAAGGCCGACGATGTACTGGTTGGAGTGGCCGAGATCACTGCCGCTGTGTGTTAGCTGCCCGGATCTTGGATCAAGAATACGAGGGGAGAGTTCGGCAATGGGCGTACTTCTTGAGCGAGTTCGTTACCAGTGTCAGGACCTCCTGATTTTCGTCGAGGAGCAGGCTGGTAGCCAGGTGTCCTAGGCGCTTGTCCGCGAACCGCGGAGAAGCTAGAAGCTTGAGGCACTCGATCTGTCCGAAATGGGTCCGCTCGCCAAGAGTGAAGAGGTAGAGGAGCTTAGCAACGTTGTTGCGCCTGTTCCAGCTTCGTAAGCCAAAGGTTCCGAGCCGAGCAACCTGCAAATAGCCCATGGCATCCCCAACACAACCCACCTGACACTGTGATCAGCGCTCTCCTCACGGAAGCTGGCGCGTATGGCAGCGCTCTCCTTTTGGATGACGGCCCGTTCGTCCGCGATTGTCTTGGCCGCGCGAACATTGCGGATGAACTGCTTTACTGCAAAGCCAGACATAATCAGCGACGAGCATTGGTATGAGTGCCGAAGCAGGAGTCTTATTACAGGTACTCATCTCGAGGATGAGGGGACGACCCGGCGAATGGGTCGCCTAACAGGCAGTCGTCGTTGTCCAGGGGGTAGGGACGGCGGGCTCAACAGCTTAGCAGCGAGTCGTCGAGATGTCCCTGGCAGCGTCCGCAGTGCAGCCGGATGACTTAGGCCTCGATGTATGGCGTGCGAGGGCGGCAGTAAATGTCCGAAGCGGACAGCGGCGACAGGAGGTTTCGATGGACCGTGTCCAGCGTCGACACTGGGACTACGACGTACGGAGTGCGGGTTACCTAGCGTGGGGCACACACTAGGAGCTCAAACAGCCTCGCCCACGGCCAATGAGGCACGCGGTCGGGAAAACGCGCGGCCCGGCCACGTCTCCTTTCCAGTTCCACCGCGACACGTGCTATTACCAGTAGTGAGATCAATCCGATGCTGCTGAAGCTCGGCTTCAGGGAGGGTCAGTCTTGCAGCTTGCAGTTTGGGTCACAGTAAGATTCGCAGCAGTACATTGCAATGCATCGCAGACGGAAGCTTTGAAAGCACACTTGTCGATATCTGTGCCCTTGCAGCAGCCCTTGCCCTTGGTGTGCCAGGGCTGACATGCTGCCCGCAACATACTCGTAGGCACACATATGCAGTATCAATCCCATAGAAGGCGCACAGGCCGAAGAGACGCAATTCTCTACAAGGTTCTCACAATCACAACTGCAGACAGACATGCACGGTAGAATCACGGCGAGTGAGGCCATGGTTCAAGCACGAGACGGCGTAGAAACGGGGAGGAAACTCCAAGTGTATGACGCGAGCCGACGGACTCTCTACAGAGTGGTACGCCGCAGTCAGTGGATAATCCAGCAAAAACGCAGAAGACGCTATTCGTCATAGCATGAGTCCTGACCATCCATTGATGACACCGAATTGATTGTAGATTTGCCTTATGCTCGAAATCGAAAGGCAGAAATACTCCCCCTTTGTCCACCAACAGGTTTGCGCGTGGCCACATTTGGGCTCGGCAAATATTGTCCAACACTGCAGACCGAGAGCATGTATGCGCGTGCTGTAGGCGTGTAGCGAGACAGGCGAGCAAGCTATCGGAAAGCCAAGATGTCAATCTTTTATTTTTGCATCATAAGCTGGACAAACTCGTTGTCTGTGTATTGAGTCAGCAAAGTCCACCACCTGTGTGCTGCAGATTGTGGGAACGGAAAAGGGGGTCTTACAGTCGATTCGGCCATCACCGTCCTGATCAGCTTCGCGGATCATCTCATCGACCTCATCGTCCGTGAGCTTCTCGCCAATCGACGTCATGACGTGACGCAGCTCGGCGGCGGAGATGAAGCCATTGTTATCGCGGTCAAACACCTGGTCCCGGTCAGCAAGGGTCTTGACACGCCTGTGTAGTCGTCTTCACCTTGAAAGCCTCGCGGATTTCCTCCTCGGAGTCGGTGTCCTTCATTTTCCGAGCCATCATGGTCAAGAATTCTGCGCAGAAAGGTGTTAGACTTGCCATCTGCCTAGCTGCATGCCTTTATCACGGCGTGGGAGGTGACGTACCGGGGAAGTCGATGGTGCCGTTGTTGTCGGCGTCGACCTCGTTGATCATGTCTTGCAGCTCGGACTCGGAGGGGTTCTGGCCCAAGGAGCGCATGACAGTGCCCAGCTCCTTGGTGGTGATCTGGCCTAGAAACGAGGCGAGAATGTCAGTCTCGGCATCGCTCTGCACGGTGTTCGCAGAGGCCGGGCGGGCGAAGAACACCCTGCTGTATCTCTTCTCGAGGCGATCGCGGCGCATGCGGGCTGAAACGAGACAAATTGCGTGATTCTTGGAGCTACGACTCACCATCGCCGTCCTTGTCCTGAAGCACAGCAGGTTAGCCAACGGCGGCTGCCATCGCGAGCGTCGCGGGGCATCGACTTACAAACAGGGAGAAAGCCTCCTTGAACTCAGAGACCTGCTCTTCGGTGAGAGAATCAGCCTGTCGTGGCAGGGCGTGTCAGCGTCGGGTCGACAGCATCGAGCACGACCAGCCCCTCATGTGCGAGGGGACCGCGGGGTCGCGCGGCAAAAGCAGGCGCTGCTGACGGGAGCGACGCAGCGACACCGGCAACAGCAGGGTGCAACTGGGACTCACCATGGTGGGCGAAAGGATGGAACGAATGTTGCAGCTCAGAGGGAGATCGCGAAGGCGTCGACGTTGTGAGTCGGGAGAGCAAGAGGAGGCTTGGTGGCGTCTTTGCTCGAGGACGGCAGCTTTTCTTGGGGGAGGGGAGAATACAAGTACGAGCGACGTACAGTGAAACGAGGCGCCGAGAAATAATCTGGCTTGCGAGCGACCGACCCCCTGCCCGAATGCCAGCCTGACAAGGAGCGCGCTCTGCCCTGTGGCCTGCCGTCCTGCCGAAACAGCGGCCTGGGCAGATTGCGGGTGACGCGGGGGCTGTTTCCAAGCTGGCCCAGGCGGCAAGCCACTGGGACGCCCGCTGAAGCTCCCAGAGCTCGCCGCAGCGGCCCACCGTCGGTGGAGGGATGCCAGTTGGCACTGTACAACGCGCCGTCGGACCCCCGTCCATTGCCCACTTCGGGCGCCTAGGGATCGCCGTGCCTCTTTGAATCGCGCGCCCTAGTCGTGGAGGCGGGTGGGGACCGATGGCGTCTCCGACGCGTTGGCACTGTGCAACATGCTACGTTCGTACTCGCAGAGGTCGAGTACCTAGGTAAGGTACCCAAGCAAGCCAAGGCTTGCTAATTGACAGCTGGACCTCCAGGTCCTGCCACTGCTGGTGCCGGACACCTGGCCAGCGCTGAGTGTCGTAATGCTGCCCACTCCACCGTGCACCCAACTCCCACCCTGCGCCGTTGGCTCCTCTCGACGACGACGCCAACGACGACACGTTTCTCGATCCATGAACCCCCTTCCGCGCTGCCACTTTTGGCCTCTGCACATCTTGAGTCGCACAGTTGACGGCTGCGACACGCCCGCTCTGCGTCCGCCATGTGGCGAGACCGCACCAATCTGTCCGTCTCCACCCGCAGGCAGCTTGACCAGCTGCCCTCATGTCCGATTGACTGACAAGTTGATGCCCCGACCAGCTACATCTCCTACCGCCAGTCCTACGCGCATCATCCCACACAGCGCAGGCAGTACGGAGTCGGCGGCGCAACCGGTCCTAGTGCCTTCTCCGACGCCTACTCCAGCAGTGACTATGCGCGCGAGGATCGCCGCGGGCTGCTCTCGGGCGGCGCTTTCGAGGACGATGGCGACGCCGTGATCGAGATGGACCTCCTCCCCCCTCGCTGGGTGGATATATCCGACGAGATCACGGAACTGCTTTCCGACATTGCGACCAAGGGTCAGCACCTCGAGAAGCTGCACCAGAAGTATGTCCTCCCTGGCTTCAACGATGACGAGGTCAAGAGGACCGAGGAGGCGCAAATCGAGCGCATCACCCAGGACATCACCAAAGGCTTTCACAAATGCCATCGATGCATCCAGCGGGTGGAGCAGATGGTGCGCGAGTCAAAGCAATCAGGAAACCTCAGCAGGAGCGAAGAAACAATGGCCAGGAACATACAAATATCGCTGGCAACAAGGGTCCAGGAGGCCAGCGCAAGCTTTCGGAAGAAGCAGAGCGCCTATTTGAAGAGTGCGCAGTATCCTTCCCCCCTGCTGTTGGCGCCTTGCTTACCTGTTTTCTTGATAGAGCTTCGTGATATGGGCGGCTTGGGCTCTTTCAGTCCCGGCGAGCGCGGGTCCACACCGCAGCCCGTCTCGTACATGGACCCCTCGTTGCAGGAATCAGATGCCGATCGATCGTTCTCCCAGTCCACGCTGCAGCAAGCCTCGAAGCAGAAGATGCTGCACTCCAACGACGCCGCCATCAGCCAGCGAGAGCGCGAGATCGAGGACATAGCGCAGGGTATCATCGAGCTCTCGGACCTGTTCCGGGACCTGCAAACCATGGTGATCGACCAAGGCACCATGCTGGACAGGATCGACTACAACGTGGAGCGAATGAACGAGGACGTCAAGGGAGCCGACAAGGAGCTCAAGGTTGCGTCGGGATACCAGAGGAAGACGACTAAGAGGAAAATCATCCTCCTCTTGATTCTCATCATTGCGGGCTTATTCATCGTGCTTTTGATCAAGCCAAAAAGGAACGCCGCAGATTAGCCCAAATCCATGAGTGTGTGCTGAGGAACCGTCCATTTCCCGGACATCTTGGCGGCTATATCACGACAATGTACATATATCACATCACAAGAGGGCAGCAAGATAGCCATAGTTGCGCGCTAGGAGTCATAGGTATCAATTAGAATTCTAGACATGGGTAGGCCATCCATGTATACGTTCCGTCGGTTAAGAATTGTGTGGGGAAATTGGTATATGTCTTGCGCCGTCCTGATGACGAGCACCGGTTGCCTCACCGGTCCCTGTGCCCATGATCAAATGCCTTCTCAAATAGCTTGGGATACCGACTCCACAGCTTCGGCTTCTGCCGTTCCAGCTCTTGAGTCATTTCTGGCAAGCTCGGTAGAACTTCGACACCCCATGCCTCGTCGACCAGGGTCTTTAGATGTTCCGCTGACATCTCGTGCGTATCTCTGGACCTATCTCGGCGCCGACCGGGCACCTGGCCCAGGGCAATGCGCGAGATAATCGCGGCTCGCAGTATCTGTGTGTCGATCAAGACACCCTGGTCTCGCAAAAGGGCGAGCAGCCGCACGCCGCAGGCAACGTCAAACTCAACAATGCCCGAGCTGTCGCATCCAACAAGCGCCGGTGTATTTGGCCGGGCGGCCAGCGTCTGATCAAATCCCCATCTTATAATTGAGCGCTGTAGGCGTGCGTCGAATATCTTCTGCACTGGATGGGCGCGATGGGTGAATGGGAGGTCGGCAGGGATGTACTCTTTCGCATCATCCTGGCTTGGCGTACTCCCAACAGGTAAGCTGTCGCGCGTCCGTGTCAGATACCTTTCGTTGAAGCCCTGGCGATTCAACTTGGGTAGATCATCTCCTATCCGTAATGAAGACGAAGGTTTATCTGAGCCCACTGCCGACCCCTCATCTATTCTCCTCAAAAGAGAAACTTGCTGTGTCAAAAGGTCTTCAGGAAGCGTGTAGTCACCACCCTTGTGGCCGATGTCCACCTCTTGTGCGCCCCGAGTGACGCGTGGGTAAGCTTCTGTGTCTTTGGCCTCAGTGTCAGGCAGCATTGACGCCTTCTCTTGAACCATCATCGGGCTTCTGGCAACATCGGGCAGGTCCTCTCGGTGTACCGGGATCAAACCCCCATATGGCGGCGTGTAAAACTGAATAATTTCGAGGCACAGTTGTTCCAATTCATCAAACCGCCCTAAGCGGCCAAGGTTGTAAAGGAGAAGCTTCCAGTACTGGAGGGGTATGGCAACATCGTGACAAGCAATGCGGCGTGTGAAGTCGATCGCCCTGTTCAACGGCTCCTCTGGATCAGTAGGGGAAGCTTTTCGCAGGCGAGACCTGTCGTTAGGGTGCTTTCCAAGTCCCAGAAATGTGCGCTCTAGGAGCTGTGTGGCGTTGTTCTGGGCTATGTTGACTCTTAGAGCCTCCATTCGGTCCAGGACTAGTCTGGTCTTGCCCATGCTTCGCTTGAACAGCTCGCCCCTCAATATTGAATTGAGTCGCCGGGAAGATGGCCCGTTCTCGACAGCCCATTCGATGGCTTGAAAAAGACTCTCAAGTTGCCAGTCGCCGTCTCGAACTGATGCGGCCATGAGCATCTGCCGCGTTTCCAAGTCGTCAAATTCGTCCGGATGGATATCGCAGTTCAAGAGGCTGGTAAGCAAATCGTTCTCCCCATGCATTGCAAAGAAAACCAGGGCCTTGCAATATGTCTGAGGCGCAATTTCTATACCCAGCTTCTCGAGCTGAGCTATGCGAGATGCAACGCCCTTGGCATCCGATTCTCGCAGAGCAAGTGATTGAAGAGAACGAGGCCCAATGGCACGCAAACCAAGCCTGTGAACAAGGTTGATGGCGAATTCAACAGATGTCCACGAGCTGGCGAACCACTTTGCCACTATGGAATCACTGTAATGGCCTGTTGGAGGGTGATAGGCGGTATCAAAAGGCTCAAGGGCCTCATCATTGGCGTCATGTTGAAGGGTTTGTTTCTCGAGCCCCGCGGCTGACAGCTCTTCCTCGGTCAGCACGATAGACGGGTAGAAATTGGCAAGAAATGTGATGAAAGAGCGCGATTTCGTCGTCATGGGAAGATCTTTGAACATGATGAACTTTTTCCGCCAAGTGCGAGCCAGCTTCGACTGCCCAGAAGCAAAGAGTGCTGGAATGATGTAGTCGTACAATCTGCGATCAGTGCTGAAGACGTAAAGGTTTGTCAAGGCGCTCTGCATCTGCGGTGTTGAATCGATGACAAAGCTTGAGAGTAGAGCTCCGAAGACTTCTCGTCTGGGTGGGAAGTTTGGAGCTAGCTGTAAGTGCCACCGAACAGCCTCCTCGAATCGACCCAGATCGAGGAAGGCGTGCAGTATTTTCATGTAAAGGCCTGGCCACTGGAATCCGCCTTCCGTGCATAACTGTTGAGCCACGCTGACGAGTGCGGCAATGTGTGCGTCATTGTCAAGTGCGGCTGCCAGGACCTCATCGCGCAGCAAGTCGGCCTCGGGTTGGGCGAAGAGGGCGAGGAGGTCGCGCTTCTTGATCGATTCGAAAACAGCCCAGACACCAAGTTTCCCGTGGTGACGGCGAAGGACAGCAATGCAACGCTCCCAATTTCTGACATCGCCGGGATACAGCTTCGATTCGGTTTCGGCCGTCTGCAACGCCTGCCTTGCGAGGTCACAGAGTGTCGCGGTCAGCTGTGGCTTATTCGAAGCCTCGTCGCGCTGCGCTCGAGCCTGCCCTAGCCCCCCGTCTGTGTTCCATTCCGAGAAAAGCGGCGAACCACCATCCAAATGGATGTGTGTCGCTTTCCCCCGATGGTCGGCTTGATCTGGAAAGGGCGAATTGGAAAATCTAGCCCGGCTTAACGAGCCAACCGTCGTCGCAGAAGGGCGTACTAGGGCAGCTAGTTCTCGAACGTGCGGGCTGGAGAGTCTGTCTCTCGGCCGCGAGGCAGACTTCGTGGCGAATCGTGTTGCGGCTGGAAAACGTCGAAGGAGCGGTACCGACTTTCGCATTCCCAGGACTGCCTCCGGGAGCCGCAGCGTTGTATTGTATCACCGCATCGGACCAAGCGATGTTTGGCAAGAAGCGCCGACCAATAAATAGGCACTCTGTTGCGTTAATGCGGATGCTCGTGTGGAAACTCCCTTTTGAGCAGCTCGAAGCAATTCCGGAGTTTAAGATGCTTGCTTAAGAGACGGCACGTGGTGGGGCGCACGAACCAGGAAGCTGATTCGCTTAGTCATCAACGTTCGACCCCATCAGAATGGCCTCATTTCTGCAACCTTCAATCTCTCGACATCCTCGGCCACTGCATCGCAGCCATTCCTCACGAGCATCCGATCCTCGAAGCTTCTCGCACTTCTCAACACACACATTCAAGATGGGGTAAGTCGCACCCACGCAAAGACCGACACACAGCGAGCCAATGGGCCCCCCCGCGCCAATTGCGATCACGACCTCGGCAAATCGCGGGAATCATGAGCATCAGGCTGACGTAGCTTCAGCATGATTGACGCCAAGAACAAGGTGCCCGAGCACCAGCGCTACTATCAGCAGGCATACAAGGCGCACACTCGCCTCTGGAAGATTGTACGATTGGACTGCTACCAACCCGAACGATTCCGGATAGGATACTGATGCCGCAGCAGGGCTCGCGAAGCCGCTGGTACATGACGCCGTACCTCATCGTCCTCTGGGGCGGATTTGGAGGTTTGTTGGCTCCTACACACCGAACCACTCTGCGACCTTTTTGTTGACAAGTTGTTAGCTACTATGTACGCGGCCGGACGAAAGGTCATGGGTCACAACACCTGGTTCGGCAAGAACTAAGCAGTGGATGGAAACATGACTTCGTTTTGTCGAACGTGGCCCGAACGCGGCACCTGTGCGATTATGGGACTTGTTCATAGACGACGCAATAAACCCCTCGCGGTCTTTTAACTTTGTCTCACAGCCCTTTCTCGTCACCAGTGTGAATTGCAATTCGCGGTGCGTGGCCAGGGGCTCTGCCGCTCGGCAACGAGACCACAAACAACTGAATGCACAAATGATTCGTAATTTACACAACTCATGCTCCATCTGTCTAATTCACACGACCGAAAGTCTCAAGCTGCTGGTCCAACCTGCGGAAGTAGTCTGCACAATTCCTCTCAGGCGGCAGAGGGAAGTTTCGTTGTGTTCCTCAGCCCTAGAGCTTCGCATCGCTCAGTAGCCTGTGGCGCCCGGAGCCTTTTCATCCTTGCGCAGATTCGTCAACATTTCGCGAAACCGTTCCTTTCCAGACCCAGCAGCGCCGCCCTTGGTGCCCTTGCCACTCACGTCGACCAGCTTGGCGATCCGATCCCAGCTTGTCCCACCAGAAACGGTATCTTCCCGGTTAGCTAGGAACTGTTCTGCTTCCTTGCGAGTTTGTGCGATTCCTTTCTCCTTCTTCGTGTTGTAGTTCTCGTAGAAGTCGTCAATGTTCCGTTGCGCCTCCTTAATTGTCTCTTCCTTTTGAGCCGCAAATTGTTCCACCCTCTTGGCGATTTGGGCATCTCGGCGCTCTCTCCACTCTTTGATGACCTCGGGCTCCTCCTCCTCATCCACCCGGCTTTGATAGCCTGAGTTATAGCTCACTGATGGCCCAGTAATGCCGCCGCCGAGGGAAGGTTCACCGGTAACCTACACGAGAGTCCGTCAGCGTCTCGGCCTCGGGTTCGAACGTAGTGTACTCACAACCGCTGGGCTAGCCAAGTCAGGGAATTGGGACTCGAATGTCGATTCGGCGTTTCCTCCTTGTGCCAGGAGGTCATCGCTGGGCTCCTCAAGCGCGGCAGCATCGTCGTTGGTTGCAAATAGATCTGCGTCGTCCCCGAGCGCGGCCTTCTCACGAGCCAAAAAGTCGTCGGTAGATGGCTCTGCAGAAGGGTCCTTGATGTCGGTTTGCGCTTTGGTAAAGCCGCATTAGCGATGTGAAGGTTAGCTGGCAGCTAGTCAGGGCATCCTCACCTCCCGAATCGAAGTCCTCGAGAGAGGGGAAGCGATCGGCCATCTTGAACAATTCGGAGAGTTTTGAAAATCAGGTATTTGACTCTGAATGCGGGTCAAGGGTGTGCGAGATGCAAATGATGTCCTCACCAGCAGGATGAGTGACGACTCTTGTTGGGTGGTGATACGCGATCCCTCTGGGGCGACTGACCCGCCAGCTGACTGCGTCAACGTATCCGTTTCCCAAGCCTGGCAGGATAGGGAGTGAATCTGCCGGGCGGTGAGCCGAGACTGCTACGGAGCACGGGCTGCTCCGTCAGGAGCTCATATTGCATATATCGGGGCGTGTCTCGATGCGGCCGTTGCTCGGAGCCTTGCTGCCTTAGCTGCATGTGGGTCTTGCTCATGTTGCAGGTGCTAAGCATGTTTACCCCCATACCACAAACCGTCGTTTGAGATTGTATGGAGCAGTGCTTCAGGATTTGGCCATCACTCGGCTGCTGAGCTCGACTATCTGAGGAATTCTCACTGGCGTTGCTTCCCAGCTGATGTTGTGGGGGGCGCATTCTGTCAACACTCAAGAGGTTTGAGCAGCTGCGCTCGATCCTGGGCTTCAACTGGCCGTAGATCCAACTGCGTCGGACTTTGCCTGAGCGCTAGATCCATTGTTCCCTCGGCAACTGTACATCCCAATCCAAGAGACGAATCATCATCGTCTGTGGAGGCATTCCACGCGACAGAGGACCAGCCTTGAGGCGAAGCCCGGACGACTTCCTGAGCACCTCTCTCACTCCCCCTGGAGGACGTTGACGTGTCGACCCGACAATCGAAAATGGCCTACAACGATGACTCTGTGCTCGCACGACTCTCGTCGCTCAACGAGAGCCATGACAGCATCGCTACGGCAGCTCAATGGATCATGTTTCATAGGTGCGTCGCTGACCCAAGCTCCAGCTTCCAATAGTCTTGCACGGGCTGACTTGTATCGCTTTCAGGAGACACGCAGAGCGCACGGTGCAGTTATGGATGCAGCGACTCAAGGACTCATCCAGCACCAAGCGTTTGAGCCTCGTGTACCTTGCAAACGGTGAGAATGTTCTGACGCGTTCAGGCACTGGATTCTTTGCTAATATGGCACATCTAAAGAGGTCGTTCAGCAGTCGAGGATACGTCATAAAGAGGACTTCGTCATTGCCTTCTCCCCCGTGGTTGCTGAAGCTGCGTCCATTGCCTACAAAGGCGCGCCAGCCGAAATCCAGGGCAAGCTGAGACGCGTGATCGATGTGTGGAAGGACAGAAACATTTTCGAGGCGCCTATCCAAGGAGCAATTGAAGCCAGGCTCGACGGTACGCATACAACACATTCATTCGTCGTGAAGGGCCACTTGTTAACGGTTCAAACAGAGTTGGATAAAGCTCGAGGGACCGCCAGGCCTGGTTTCGGAGTATCTCCCTTTGGAAGCTCCTCAGCAGGGATGCCGTCTGAATTTGCGCCATTGGTCGCTGCCCACCAAAAAGTTTCGAAGTTGAGCGTCCCTTTAAACGCGACGGTCTCCTCTGCAACTCAAGAGTACGAGAAGCAAACAGACCCCAACACGACAGTGCCGTCTGCTCCTGTCTACGCTGCCCGCCTCAATGGCCTGCTCAAGACTCTCGCCAACGCAGAAAGCGCCGTAGCGGAGTGCGTTAAGGCCCGCGAGGGGTTGGTATCGGGGCTGGAGAAGTTGTTGGATGCTAATCGAGCTGCTCTGGAACGCGACAGGAGTGCTGCAAGCGACTTGCTGAAGAGGAAAGAGGAGATTGAGGACAAGAAGCAGCAGGTGGAAGTGGCCATAATGCGAGCCCTTGGGCCTGCGGATGGCAACGGCACCCCGGACGTGGGAGGTTCCACGAGTCCGCCTCCCGAGCCGAGCCGACCCGAAATGGAAGCGCTGACGCCGCCCTCTTTGGCTGACGAGCCATTGGGTCAAATGGATGACGCGCCGGAAGACGGTCAAGCCGCGGGAGAGCCGCGCACGCAGTTGACGCCCGAGTCGGCGCCCTCTTATCAGGCCCTGTCCATATCCACCAACGGTTCCAAGAAGAGGCGCCGAGTCGATGACACTGGCGACTTTCCTGATCTGGGCGGCGACGATGGCATAGATGCCGAGGTGGCTGAGATGCTCAAGGAGGGGAGCAGTGCGTGAGACGGGGTTTTAATATCAGAGGTAGCTTGGGATCATCTTTTCCGATGCCAGCTGGTCAATGTATACAATGGATCTCAGGCGTGGCACGAATTAACTTTGCATGCAGCGACGAAGGGAGCACTGGTTACGTGGTGAAGAGGAGGCGGCTGCGTGCCATCGTGAGAAGCGTTGCGACAGTGACTCGTCTCAGCAGCTGGTTGATTTAGCCGCCAAGCAGACAGACTGCTGTGCGACGTCCTTCCCCCCTCCCTTCTCCGGCTCCTTACCCATGTGAAGGTCGCTGGAAAGCAAAGGCCTGCGAGCTCCAGGTTGGCTTGTGATGGTGCACCCTCGGGCAGTTCGGCGAGGGCGTCTGACCGGGGTCCGCTGTATTTCCGACCCGAGGCCGAATTTTGGCAGACGCCTCAGGCCCACTCCAAATTTGGCGCTGCGTGCAGCACAGCTCCCTCTCTCACTCCCGTCGCCTTCGACTGCGAGAAATGCCGCGACAATGACGGCATCGGACGCACAGCAATTTTGAACCGCCTCACTCCACCACCCTAATCTTGCAGCACAGCGCATACGTCCCCGTACTGCTGAGCTTCGCATTGAGCTCGTCGCTGCTCTTATCACGCGCCACACATCTCTCGGGCGAGTCGAGGATGCATCGCTGAGGCGCCGCTTTTCAGCGCATCATTCGTGAACATGGTGTTGGGCGTGGCGCGGCATGCGCTGCTGCCCCGACTCGTCGAGGGCTCATTTGTGACAGCTCGGCCGAACACGACCGCTATTCTCGGTCGGGCACCCTCGGAAGCTCTTCTACGCCGACCCAATGCCTCAACAGTACCTCTGGCCCGCCTGTTTCACGCACCGTCGAGCTGCGAGCCGCTCTCCCCGACTTTGTCCCTCCTTGCGTATCCAGTCCGTCGCCAGTCCGCCGCTGCGCAACTGCAGCAGTCTCATTCCCGAAATCGGCCATTACAGCAAGGGCATGTCTTGAATTCCGTTCGCTGGATATCTCGCGGGCCTCATACCGAGCAACAAGTTCCAGCAAAGGCGAACGAGGATTCCAAGCAGACGGAAGACCAAGAGGCGCAGCAAGAACTTCTGAAGGATGAAAAGGACCAGGAGTTCGAGAAGAGCGACAGGGCTGCCAAGGCCGCCCAAGTGAACCTATCCGCCAAGCTTTCCAAGGAGGGCATTATTCAAGGCAAGGCTGGCTTTGGAGAGGTATGGAGGCTCGTCAAAGTTGCCCGACCGGAGCTGCGATGGCTGGCCATTGCCTTTGTCTTTCTCGTAATTTCTTCCAGCGTCACCATGTCGATTCCGTTCTCCGTTGGCCGGATCCTGGATCTCGCTGCCAAGGGCAACGCCGAAGACATCCGTCTGTTTGGCCTCACAATGAACCAGTTCTTTATGGGCCTTGGGGCCATCCTGACGCTGGGAGCCATGGCAAATTTCGGTCGGGTCATCTTGCTACGCATTGTGGGCGAGAGAGTCGTGGCACGGCTGCGATCTCAGCTGTACCGGCGGACCTACGTTCAAGACGCCGAATTCTTCGACGCCAACCGTGTGGGTGACCTCATCTCCCGCCTCAGCTCGGACACGGTCATTGTCGGCAAATCCGTCACGCAGAACCTGAGCGACGGGCTTCGGGCCCTCTTCAGCGGCGGCGCTGGTTTCGCCATCATGATCTGGACCAGCCCGAAACTTACTGGTCTGCTGCTCCTCATGTTCCCCCCTATTGCGATTGGTGCCGTGTTTTACGGTCGGGCCATCCGGAACGTGAGCAGAGCAATCCAAAAGAACCTGGGAACGCTCACGAAGATCGCTGAAGAGCGGCTGGGAAACATCAAAACCAGCCAGGCATTCGTCGGAGAAGTCCAGGAGGTCGGCCGCTACAATAGGCAAATCAGGCGCATCTTTGCACTGGGCAAGAAGGAGTCCCTCATCGCCGCTACGTTCTTCGCTTCGACGGGATGGGCTGGGAATATGACCATCCTGGCCATGCTTGTCGTCGGAGGCGGATACGTGAGGTCAGGGGCCATGTCGCTCGGAGACCTGACATCGTTCATGATGTATACAGCTTTTGCAGGATCTAGTCTCTTCGGTCTTTCTGGCTTTTACTCGGAGCTCATGAAGGGCGTGGGTGCCGCCAGCCGTTTGTTCGAACTGCAGGATCGCAAGCCGGGCATCCACCAAACGGTCGGTACGCCGGTCAAATCGGCCAGAGGCCCCATCAAGTTCACCGACGTCAGCTTCGCCTACCCGACTCGGCCGGCAGTCAAGATATTCAACGGCCTGACGTTCGAGATTCCCTCGGGCAGCAACGTTTGCGTCGTTGGGCCGTCGGGCGGTGGCAAGTCCACCGTGGCTTCGCTGCTGCTCAGGTTCTACAACCCAACGTCGGGAGCCATCACCATCAACGGTGTGGACATCGCGGGAATGAACGTCAAGTCGCTCAGGCGGCGCATCGGCATGGTGTCACAGGAACCGGTCCTGTTCTCAGGTACGATTGCTGAGAACATTGCCTACGGCAAGCCCACGGCGTCGCGAATGGAGATTATTTCGGCCGCGAGAAGGGCCAACTGCAACTTCATTAGCGATCTTCCGGACGGTCTGGAGACGCAGGTGGGGGCCAGGGGATCGCAGCTGTCGGGCGGTCAGAAACAGCGCATCGCAATTGCGCGGGCTCTACTGAAAGACCCGGACATCCTGATCCTGGACGAAGCCACGTCGGCGCTGGACGCAGAGTCGGAGACGCTGGTGAACGAGGCGCTGGCCGGGCTCCTCCGCGGCAACAACACGACGATATCCATTGCGCATCGCCTGTCGACGATCAAGCGGTCGGACCAAATCATCGTGCTCAACAACGAAGGCAAGGTTGCCGAGATTGGCAGCTACACGCAGCTCGCGGCAAACTCAGACAGCGCTTTCAGCAAGCTGATGGAGTGGCAGATGAGTGGTGGCGAGATCCCTGACAAGAGGGCTTCCGAGTCCCGTGCTCACATCACGGAGGCTGAGGAGATGGAGCAAGACCTTGTGCAAGACGAGGTGCTGGAGGAGCATGAGGAACACGAGGAAATGGACAAGGAGCCGGCACGGTCCACCGACGCCGACAGGAGGCCCTGAGAGATGAGCTCGGCACGGCCTTTGTGCTAGCCTGGGCTCAACGGGGGTGGGCAGGGCGTGCAATAATTTTCATGGGCGCAACTACCGTGTAGGGTTGCTGGGTCCATGGCTTGTACCATATTGCTCGACGCGGTGTGCGTTATAACTTACATTGTATGTAATGCGGACAACTCCACTCGCGGAGTGGTGGGCGGGCATCTCTGGATGTATGTATTCACGGAGCCAAGGAAGACGGGACGGAGCAGGGTCCTCTCCGCAGAAAGGGGGAGGAGAGACGAGGGATTGCATGCTTCATAGAGACAGAGAGCTTCACTCGCGGGGATTTTTCACCGGCTCATGTGCGACGGCAAGGAATGCGACATGCAAGCTGCTCGAACGAGTCGTCGGGCTCCGTACGGATGCGCCTCAGCGCTTGTCACATGTTCGGGGCGACGCCCCCCTCCTCCTTAGGTCCTAGGCTATTTGACGACGTCGGCAGGGCCCTTGCAGGCAGCCCGACAAAACAGCTGTTCTTTGTTTGCTCTGCAAGGGAATCTTGCCTTCTCCATACCACCGCCGGTTCATATCTCGTGGCAACAACCCAAAAGCCCCCCGAGCCACTGTGCCCACGGCGCCATCGCCACCATCATCAGCAGCAGACGCGCCCCGTATTACCCACCCGCGCGTTTCCGGCCGCTCCCCCCGTGGGCCCTCGAGGATATTCACCAGGAAGGGAAAAGACGCGCAAGGCCGCCGACATGGCAAGCGTTAGCGAGGGCACGTTCCAGAACGGCAATGCCAGCCTCTACGCCAGGACCTGGACGGTAAGTGGATCGATCGATCGGTTAGCCGACGGGGACGAACTACGACGCTGACGCTGCTGCTGCTGCATCCAGCCCGAGGGCGACGCGCGCATCAAGGCCAAGCTCGTCTTCGTGCACGGCTACAGCGAGCATGTCAACCGCTACAACGACTTCTTCTCCAAGCTTGCGGCGCAGGGCATCCAGGTCTTCGCCTGGGACCAGCGCGGATGGGGCCGCAGCGTCACCAAGCCGGCGGAGCGCGGCCTCACGGGCCCGACGTCGCAGGTCGTGGCCGACGTGGCGGCCTTTGTGCGCGACAAGCTGCAGCAGGCGGGTGATGTGCCGCTCTTCGTCATGGGCCACTCCATGGGCGGCGGCGAGGTGCTGACGCTGGCGGGCGACGCGCAGTACGCCGAGCTCGTCGGCCGGGTGCGCGGCTGGATCCTCGAGTGCCCGCTGATCGGCCTCGTCGAGGAGCCCAGCAGCCTCAAGGTCTTCGCCGGCCGCCTCGTCGGGCGCCTGCTGCCGCGGCAGCAGCTCAAGCACGTCGTGCCGCCCGAGCAGCTCAGCCGCGACGCGGCCGTGGTCGAGTCGGTGCGCAACGACGCGCTGTGCCACAACACGGGCACGCTCGAGGGCATGGCCGGGCTGCTGGACCGCACGGCCACGCTCGCGTCGGGCCGCGTCCGCCTGGGCGACCGGGTCCGCAGCCTGCTGCTGAGCTACGGCTCCGAGGACCAGACGTGCAACTCGGAGGCGGCCGTGCGGTACATGGACGGGCAGGACGGCGTCGCGGACCGGACGACGAAGCGCTACGAGGGCGCGTACCACCAGCTGCACGCCGACTACTGCAAGGACGAGTTTTCCAAGGACCTGGTCGAGTGGATTCTCGAGCGGTGCGATGGCGGCAAGGCGTCCGGCGAGGGAGAGGTGACGGCCAAGCTTTGACCCGGCATCGGAGCGATGCCTGGGCAAGGCGGCGAGGACAAATGCCATGGGCACGAGGAGTCGCTCGCATGATGCATATGAGGATAGCACCGTCCCCCGTAGTTGGCTTGGACGCAACCGATACCCTTTCGCTGGCTTGCTGCTTGGTCCCCGTTCGAGCCACCGTCATGACGAGGCGAGCTCATGCGCCCACGTATCCTATCCGTGAGCGAGATGCGACGAAGGCACATTGCCGCCGAGCTCGACGAGTTGGAGCATGGAAAATGGCAAAAGAACGCGCGCAGAGGGGATATCCATTCAGCCCCATGCTACGAGTAGAGCGCGTGGACGCATATCCGTCGGTCGAGCATGTGCCTGTGTGTCTGTACGTTGGTAGCGTCTGCCTCCTACACTACCTACATCCTACTGCCTCGAAACCAACCCGAGAGGACATGGCTCGTATTTACGAAGGTATCCGTACAGGACCGTACTCGTCCGTGTATTAATTACTGCGCTGTCAGGGGAGCAGACGGGCAGCCCCCGCATCCGATGCTCCGCCTCCTCCGCATGTTGGGCGGCCCACGTGTGCTCGTACAAGCAAGCTTTCACCTATCCCGTTGACGCGGTACGTGCGGGGACCAGCAAGTGAAGCAATAGGACGACCGTTTTGTCGGTCAATCAGGTCCGGGTGGGGTTCGCATTCTGACAGGGTCCGCCCGTCACCACCAACTTCGTCTCGTCGCACGTTGACGCGACGCTTGAGGCCTCCCAGTCGACGGGGTCGCGCATCCGCCTCCTGCTTGTCAGACTCTATCGAGCTTGCGTAATTTCTTTGCCATGCGGTGCTCTCCAGCTTCATTGCGGGTCACTGTTCCCAGGGGAGCCAGATCTTGGCCTCGGAGCAAATCAAACGTGCCGTGTGATTGACCGGTTGATTGATTGATTGATTGATTGTGATTGATGAGACATCCACCGCGACGGCGCTCCGCTGCTAGCTTGCCTCGCACTTGTGCCAGCTCTTGCCACCCCCAACCCAACCCTCACCGACCGTCCATCCAACCCTTCAGTTCTGTCCATCCTTCAACCCCTCTGTTCCTCCATCTCTGTTCCCTCCTTCACCCGTCCTCGAGTTGCGCTCGCTCACCGTCTCTCGCGCATTTCGTCGTGCAGCTCTTGGAGCTTACTCGAAGCATCGCCGCCGTCCCTAGATCCTGGGACATAGCTCTTCGTCTGATCGCTGCCGACATCGTCTCACATCTCACCTCTTCTCGACGAACCAGAGACCTCCTTTTTTTTTCCTTTTTTTCAAGGTTGTTGGCTCAACTCCGTCTTTTCTTCCGGACGCGTTCTACGTCAAATCCAGCAGCCCACATAGCTGTAAAGGTTGGATATAGTCGTCGCCCCAGGCTCCCCGGTTCTCACGGGCCTCATCCCTCGTCTCGACTCCTCGTCCTTCTCCCTGGACGGGTCGAGACTCGGCTTCGCCCCCCATGACGCCCGACGCCAGCAACACCATCACACACCACCCGTCGGTATTCCACCTTCAGCATATCTCGACGCCCAGCCGCGGCAGCTCTCGCTCCCCGGCTCGCCGCCGTGATGGGACCAGTACTGCGATAGAGCCCGTGGCGCCCGCCGAGGAGGTCAGCGATGCCGTCGAGCGCCATCCCTCACGTCCCACAGACGTCGAGAGCCAAGTGACGGTGGGCAACCTAACGCGCATTCCCCGGCTCAACGTCGAGAGCGACCCCTACGGCCTCTCCTTCGCCTACAAGACGGATTCGGATTTGGACCAGATCAAGGCGAACTCGTCCCGTAAGAGGGACGGCGCCCGCGGTTCCGGTCCCCCCAGCGCCGTTCCTGCTGCGTCGTCGGCGGACCGGAGCAAGGCTGGCCCCAAGCGCGACGCCCGCAAGGTCCGCGGCTTCTACGAGAACCAGAACGCCGCCATCGAGCGCATGCTCAAGTCGGTCGAGGAGCACTGCGCCGACGCCCGCCAGGAGCAGGGCGAGGACCAGCTCAAGTTCCGCATCGCAATGTACGGGTCCCTGGCCGCCAACATCATCCTCGCCGGCCTGCAGCTGTACGCCGCCATCTCGTCGAGCTCGCTCTCGCTCTTCACCACCATGGCCGATGCCATCTTCGATCCTCTCAGCACCCTGACGCTCGTCTTCTCCAACCGCGCCATCAGGCGCGTCGATCCCCGCCGGTTTCCGGCCGGCAAGGCGCGCCTCGAGACGGTCGGCAACATCGTCTTCTGCTTCCTCATGACGTCCGTCTCCTTCATCATCATCGCCTTCGCGGCGCAGGAGCTTGCCCGTGGCTCGACGGAGAAGGACTTCCACCTCCCGTCCGTCATCTCCGTGTGCGCAGCGTTCCTGACCAAGTTCTCCCTCTTCCTCTACTGCTGGTCCCTCAAGGACAAGTACAGCCAGGTCAACATCCTGTGGCAAGACCACCGCAATGATCTGATGATCAACGGCTTCGGTATTCTGACGTCGGTGGGCGGCGCCAAGTTGCAGTGGTGGATCGATCCCATGGGCGCCATCCTGCTGTCGCTGCTAATCTCGGGCGTGTGGCTGCACACGGCCTTCTGCGAGTTCCTGCTCCTGGTCGGCGTGGTCGCGTCGGTAGACACGCAGCAGCTCATCACGTACGTGTGCTTGACACACTCGCCAGCGGTCCAGGGCATCGACACGGTGCGCGTCTACCATTCAGGCCCGCGCCTCATCGCCGAGGTGGACATTGTCATGGACCCATCGGGCACGCTCCTGGAGACGCACGACGTGGCCGAGGAGTTGCAGTTCAAGCTCGAGAGCTTGCCGGACATCGAGCGGGCATACGTCCACATCGACTACGAGACGACGCACAAGCCGGAGCACACCTACAAGAAGGACCTGTGATGCATGGGAGACGGGGAAGGGCAGCTTGCAGTGAAAGGCATGCGCAGGACCTGAGGACTTCGCAGTCGCGTACGCCGGAAGGGGCTTGGGTCCTTTCGAGCTGTCCGTCTATCCGCCATTGGCAGCGGGTAGCGGGCGCAGCGAATAGGTTCTCTCGTCGATGAGTCTCAGGCACACCTGATAGCGCGAGATGCATCTCTCGAGAGCAAATGGAACAGGAAACCATGCTCCGTTTGACCTTGTGCCATTGCTGAATTACCGTGGAAAGGTCGGCCTAACATTGCCCTAGACCGTAGAGTTTGGAAGTCGGCAAATCAACAAAGTTATATATTACATGTGGGCGCCGCATGGGCATGCGGGGGCGGAGACTCGGCCGGGACCGTTAGGGAGGGCGGCGTTGGAGCAGAAAGGGGCCCACGCGCGAGCCTGTTGTTGATGTCGCCAAGGCTGCATGCAACGTCATGGGAGATTAATCGATGAAGCCGTTGGCCGCACGAGAGGAGGAGCTGCAGGGCATGTACGTCAGTGGTCTAGGTAGGTGGTTGATTGCCATGGCCTGATGCCTCAACTTGCGTAGCATGACATCCAATGCAGCGGGCGGCCGTTTACTCGTACCTCGTACTCCGTACCCGGGGGGAACAGGTGCTTCTGTCTCAGTCGCACTCGTATACCTATCTTGCCGGCCGACGTCGACTTGGGTGGGCTAGAGTTCATCAGGTGGGCGCTGGACATGCGGCAGGCCGCAGGACGCATCCATCATCCATGGATGATCATGACGCCTGTCTGCCGCGATGCCGCCAACCGCCTACCGCCTACCGCCTCCTCCCCCCGCTTTCTCCCTCCCCCTCACGGCGGCGAGCAGAGGATGATAGCATGGAACCTAGCCATCCTAACAGTACCTAGCAACCTAGGTATGCCGGCCGTGCAAGACAACTGCACGTAAAGTGACGCAATTGCACCTGGCGGCGATCTGCTGCAGCGGATCCTGCTCGCGGTGGTCAGGCTACCCGCCCTGTCCCCCCTCCTGTCCTGTCGTCTGTCCAGTGGCCAGGTGCCTGCAGGCAACACCCCAACCCCCGCCAACTGGCTGCCCCTGCTGCTGGCCCGTCGCTACGGCGCAGGTGGCGCCCCAACGGCCACCGACGTCGCACGCAGCCTGTGCGACCATCGTGCTGCTAGCAGCTCGTGTTAGCTCCCGCTCCTCATATCATCGCGGGCGAGCAACGGCGACTTCGTCCTTCCGCACTGCTGGACGCCGCGTCCGCCCAATCCCTCATCACCGCTTCAACCTCCTCCACGCCTTCGGTAGAAGAAAGCGTCGTCGCCCTCCCCCCCCCTTCTATGGACTGCGCGCAACCCTGACTGCATGACGACGGCGGGAGAAGCGCCCTCCAGCAGGCGTCGCCGCATCATGGTTCCAGCGCCGCCGAGCGGTGAGCACGTTTACGCGACGGTACGCCTCTCGAATGTCTGCTCAGCAAGGCCGCTGCTTCTGCTGGCATTGCTGCAGCCCGTTGACCCTTTCTCAACCTCCAATGGGGCTCTGGTGCACGCGCAGCAGCTTGCTGACCCTCTGCCATAGCTTCTTCTTAGCGACTCTTACCTCCCAGGTACGTGACCATCTCGTGCCTCCAGCTTCCAGCTGCCTCGTCCTCGTCCGCAATCCTCTGCCCTTGCTCACACGCCCCGTCGCCTCGCAGGGGCTCTCGTCCTTGCCCGCTCGCTGCGCGATGGAGGCACGTCCAAGAAGCTCGCTGTCCTGGTCACGCTCGACTCCGTGACCGCCGACGCCATCACCCAGCTCAAGGTAAGCCAAGGCATGCCTTAGCCAAGGGGCCTCTTCGCGGCCTCTTCGCCCCGTGAGCGGCAAATTGCTGACGACGGATCAATCTCCGGGATGCAGACCGTCTTTGACTACGTCCTGCCTGTGTCGAGGATACGCAACGAGCAGCCCGCGAATCTGTACCTCATGAACCGCCCGGACCTACACTCGGCATTCACAAAGATCAACCTCTGGAAGCAGACGCAATTCTCCAGAATTGTGTACATCGATGCTGATGCTGTCGCGTACCGCGCCCCGGATGAGCTCTTTGACCTGCCGCACGCCTTCGCGGCGGCCCCCGATATCGGATGGCCCGACCTCTTCAACACGGGCGTCATGGCCTTGACGCCCAACCTGGGCGACTTCTACGCCATGCTAGCCATGGCAGAAAGGGGCATCTCCTTCGACGGCGCCGATCAGGGCCTGTTGAACATGCATTTCGGCCGTGGCTTCCATCGCCTGCCCTTCACCTACAATGTCACGCCGTCTGCTCACTACCAGTACATCCCCGCCTATCGCCACTTTCAGTCGAGCATCAACGTGGTTCATTTCATTGGTGCCAACAAGCCGTGGCTCGCAGGCCGCAATGCGCCCTACGGCAACTCGCCCTTTAACGAGATGGTCGGCCGGTGGTGGGCGGTGTACGACCGCCACTACAGGATAGAGGTACACCTGCCTCCCAAAGTGCCGTGTCTACGGCACCGAGCAGCGGCCAAGCTGACCTCGCCTTCTAGGGAACACGTTCGCAACAAATAAAGAGCTTTCCGCCAGGTCTTGTGCAGCCCCGTACGGAGGGAGTTTTTCAATCCGAGCTCGTTGCTGCTCACCCTCAACCAGGCTCGCATCAGGGCCACGACGATTCTGGCACTGCGACCAAAGAGCATCAGTCGCATATCTCCGCCCCTAGACCTTCTCACCACGCTTCTGCTTCTGCTTTTCTAGCGAATTTGGTTCCTTCTAGCCAGCCTGCAGGTCATGACACAACGGGAATTGTTGCTGAGGCTCGGTCAGAGCAGCAAGTTCCGGTAAACCGTCCCGCGGAGAGAGGGAACGAGACATATTCAGCACCCATGAACAGCTGGGATGCTCAGAGGTGAGATAATGGCTGGCTCTCCCGGCCAAATAGCAGTCCAGTATTGCTGACGCAACTTCTTGTCACTGGACAGACAACCTCCTCCGCGAGACTCAAAGCCCGAGGCCATGAACTTCCCCTCCACCCATTACGAGATGTCGCGAGACACTAAACACTTCGTCCCACCAGCACGGTATCCCAGTCCCCCGAAAGACATGTGGTACGAGGTTCCCAAGCAAGGTCCGCCGCCGCCTGCCCATCCACCCCGGGCCATCTTCCCCTGGGAAGCAGCCCGGCCTAAGCCGTCCAGGGCCTTCGGAATGGAGGAGCCGGAGGGATTGCCAACTGCTCAGGACTCCGCTACTACTGAGCCTCTTGGTGAGCTAGAAGTTCCCGTGCGCTGTCCTGCCCATGCTAAGCCTCATGCCACAGCGTCAGGTGCGGCGGAAAGCCAGGGCGAACCGCAGACACCGACCACGCCGACCATCAGCGTGACCGCTTCTGACCCTTGGACATCATTCCCACGGCTCAATGCTTGGGATGACGTGCCGCAGATTGGTCGCTACGTGGAAGGACTTCAGCAAAAGCACCGCCGTGGCAGGAGTCTAGGCGCGGCTGGGGCGTCTCCTTCTGGCGTTCGCAGTCCTAGGGATCCCGGGATCACCGGTCGAGACCGTGTGAAACCAGCCAGCTTCAAGCTGACCGATTTTCCCAGCGAGACGGAGCGGCCCAGCCTGCCCGTCACTCCAGCTCCCATCCGTCGCCCATCTTTCTGGGGCGATGATGCGGCCGAGCCCGGCGAGGGTGACGCGGGAGCCAGCCCTCTCCCGGCGGCAGAGGGCGTTCCAGCACAGTCTGAATGGGTATGTGTGCACGGGAAGCGATGGACGCCCGCAGATTGCCCATGCAACTTGACTGACGTGGTCCACCCCCCACAAGGACCCGGCGCAGCAGCTCCAGAAGCTGGCCAAGCAGCAGTCCGAGGCTCTGTTGCGCAAGCTTGGCGGTGACGGCCAGGGGCTCGAGGGCACAGAGGGTCGTCAGGTGCCCTCGAGGCCGCTGCCGTTCGGGTCAGAGACTGCCAAGTCGCCTACGTATGTCGCGCAGTCCGCCCCGCCGACCGTCTTGAGCCCGCAGCCCGTGAAGAAGGCGGCGTCGGCGACAGGCTTGGTGCGGAGCGTGGACATGGCCGACGAGCCGCCTGCCCCCGTGGCGATACCCCCCACGAGAGGCTCCGAAACCGAGGAGCGGACGGAGGATGATCCGCCCGGGACGGGTGACCGCTGAGGCGACCTGGCCTCGGCGCGTTGGTGAGAGGCAAGCGGACATCTTTGTTTCGCTAGCATGGTTTCACGTAATCAATAATTTCCTGCCACTTGGTTGGTTGCCTTGACACGTTGTGCTGCGAGTTGGGCAGGTCCCGTCACGTCTTATCTACCTACGCCTATGGGGTCGAGCGTTGGCACGAACAAGTCGCAACCACGGCTCCTGTTTCGGCCCAGAGGCTCCCTCCTCTTCTTCCTTCTTGGTGGCTCGACCGAGTCCTACTACAAGTGCATAGGATGCTGCTTTGTTGGTTTTCACGTTTTGCGCGAGCCCCGTTGTCAGTCTTCCCATCACCGTCGGCGTGCCTACGTATCCATCCAGCCGGGCGGAGGCAATCCCTTTCCATCGTAGCCAGCCGCGTCATAAGGTCTTCCTGCCTGCGTCTTCAGTCACTCGGTCCACGTGCCCTCCATGGAATTTACCGAAGAATCTATTAACCTGACACATTGGTCGCACGGTGCAAAGCGATGCTTGGCTTCCCGCCCCATCATACATGCCACTCGCACACAAGCCAAACATACAACTTCACTTTGCCTTGGCTTGATGCTACTGGTTCCCAAAGGCATATACAGTCAACTCCGCGGCTTCAATATTTAGTCTTCCTCGTCTCCGGCTTCCTCAACCGTAGCGGCCCTGCCTTTACCCTTGCCAGCTGATGAGTCCCCATGCTGAGCGTCTACATTCTTCTGTTCCCCCCCCTGCTGCTCTGTTCCAGTGCTCGCCTCACCAGCTTCATGCGGTGGCACCGCTCCTTGCCTTGGGGCTCCATCCTGTCCCTCTGTAGAACGTGGGAGAGAGCGCCCATTCTCGCCTGGCTCGGCACGAGGCATCGTATTGAATAATTGAGCCGAGCCGCCCCAGTTGGGTACAAGGGGGCTCGGAGCCAGCACCGGGGTTGGCTCCGTGATTGTGGGGTTTTGTTGCGGTGCTTGAGCTGGACGATCTGTGGGCGCCTCACCGACGGAGAGCGTCGGTGGCACTGCTCGCTCTGTTTGAGGCGCCGCGACTCCCGCTCCATTGGGTTGATCCATGGTGGAGTCAGTGGTTGACCGGTTTGTACTTGTCGTGTCTCCATTCGGCGGCGGACCGCCAGGCGGGGGCACCGGTAGATTTAGGTTTGCAGCGCCGTCGAGCCTTTGAAGAGGCATCAATGACCAGCCGGGCGGCAATGTCACCCCTTCTGGCAGGTCGGGGCTGCCGGCAGGGATTGCTGCCGAGTTTCCAGGAGCCCCAAAGCGAGCCATGAGAGGGCTTCCCGTCCGCGGCGGTATGCCAGAAAACGCCGGCAGGCCCTGCAGCTGCGCCTGAGCAGGCGCGTGAAATTGTTGAACATGCGAAAATTGAGGGTTCAACATGGTTGGAGCCAGCCCGGGTGGTGGGAGATGCCCGTTTTGGACCTGATCTTGAGGCTGCTGCCGACGCTGTTGAAGGCGTTGCAGTTCGGCCATCAGCAAGTGAGCAACCTGAAGCTCCTGCTGAGCAACTTGCAAACGCTGCATCTCCCTTTGCACAATGCTTTCCGACTGTTGGAGTAGGTTGCTAATGCTCTGCAGGTTGTCCCCTAAAGTAGGCTGGTTCTCAGTGGCCGTTGGAGTTGGCGCCACTGCCGCTGGGCCCTCAGCAAGTTGTGGCATGCCAAACTGCTGTGCAAGCTCCCGAACTTGCTGCCCGTTGGCTCCGAATCCCAGCCGAATGGGGCCCAGGTTGAAAACCCGCGGTCTTGCTTCCCTCGGCGCCTGTGGTTGACCATCGTTGATCCGGCCCTGAGGCCCCTGTTCACCGTCATTGCCCGCAGCAGGCTGTTGGCCCGGAGGCCGTGGTGGTCCGCCAATCTGTGCTCGCAGTCCAGGGTCCCGATTTTGAGCTCCACGGGCACGATCTGCTGTGACGGGACTCCTGCAAGTTGGGCACACCTGCTGTCTTTCAAGCCAGCTCTTGAGGCAGCCGAGGTGCAGAATGTGACTGCAAGGCAGCTTCTTGGGACGCACTCGGTCGATCGTTGGAGGGTTCGTGGCAGGATCCCAAGGTCTCATCTCCTCGCGGCAAATGATGCACGTGTTCTCCTGGGCGAGATCTTCCGCCGTCGCATCCGGGTACCGGTTCATCTCTTGTATGGCTCTCCGGTATCGCAGCAGGGCGTGCAGTCGCTTGACAAAGTCTCGAGATGTCATGAAGAGGTCTCTCATGATATGTATAGGCAGCCCGTAGAACAAAAGCAGCATGAAGAAGAAAGCGACGTAGATGCCAAGCTTGACCATGTCTAACGTCTGTCAGTAACGGTTCAAAAGGCGTGGGCAACACATGAAGACCTACCACTCAACAGATCCAGCCACAACACCCATTCGCCCTTGGCAGCCCACCCGGGAACCTCGATGTCCATCTCATCAACGTCATCTTCGCTGGGAAGGGGGTCCTGGTTCGCTGGGGCTTCTTCGCCAGCAGCGGAAGCCTGCTCCCGCTGTCGCAGCATGGCCTCCCGTTGCTCCCTGATCTCCTGTCTTCGCTCCGATAGTCGCTTCCGGGTCTGTGTCTGAATGATTTTCTGCTCGGCCAGCGCGAGGATGTATCGAGCGCCAGTCCGCCCGGAACAGGTGGCCAGCACAGCAAATTCGAAAAGGAACATGACCATCATGTTCGGCTTTGCCTGCTGAATCACGCTATTGATCGTATAACGGAGTATCCATACGTCGTATAGGAAGCTCATGGTTAAGGAAATGCTGAGACGGATGTGGAAGAGTCTCGGATTCGGCGGAGGTTGCTGCTCAAGGAACTCGACGCGGCCATCGCCAATCCAGCCCCACACTTTGCCCGTTACGAGCGCCGTGAACATGACGAGAAACCAGGCTCCAATCTCCTCCCTGAAGATGGTCATTGCCAGGCACGTTTCGGTGATGGCGAACCAGGCCCGTTCGGTGAGCTGCTCGACCTCGACAGCCCGCAACGTGCCGAAGCATAGTCGTGTCATGCCATAGATGAAGCTGCTGTAGAGCAAGAGGGTGAAGTTCACCAGGGCCTTGAGCCGGGTTGTCAGCATCAATACACGGCGGTAGGCAGGCGCCGGGCAATTACCAGCAAACAGAAGTTGCTCTGGGCGAGATAGACCATGGCAGAGTAGAAGTTGGCTCGCTGCTCGAAGGCAGATATTACCACAGCGCCCGCGAGGGCCGTGGAAACCTGGATGCGTCGGTCAGCAGGAATCGGAAGAGGCTGTCGGAGGTGGGAGCTGGCAGCTCCATCGGGTCTCGCAACGCACCCCGGCGTACCAGCCAAGCCGCATCTTGGGCATAGGAGGCATTGGTTTGGAGTTGATTCGGAGAGGAGAATAGATATCAGGTCTCCCCTACCTCCCCATCTTCCAGCTAGGGGTCGTCACCGCACTTGTGTGGAGTTGTCGGCGCTGGTCGACGACGTCGTCTAGCACGTAGCTTGAAGCCACGTTAGGAGAAGCTACGCCGCGCGGTTATGACGCAGGGGTCCCGAGCTTCCAGCACGTGATGGCCAAGTGCTGCCTGCCACAGTACGGAGTACCTGCGTGCAGTACCGTGCGCTATAGGTCCCCTAGGCTTAAGAGCCCACCACGGGTCGATCCGAAACTTAGCCGGCCAGGCTCACCGCAGGTACTGGCGGGCTGCTGCTTTGTCCTGCGCCTCGGGATGCGAGCGTGTAAGTCGAACAGTTCGAGGCAACCTCTGGGCCTTGCATCAGACGTCCGTCGATGTCTTCGCGGTCGCCACTTGGGAGTTTCATTCTCTTGCAAACGCAACGGAATTTTTTCTCATCGAAGCAGGCACAAGTATTGCGCGCGGGCAAGCGGAAGCTAGCGCTCAATGTGTGGTCGTCTCCGTGCTCGTATACGTTGTCGCTCCGTACACACGTGCAAAATGACTTGGAAGGCAAAAAGATTGCCAACAAGTAACAAGCTTGCTCCATGCCTGCATGCCTCTGGTGTTTCCCTGGAAGCATCCAGATGCTTTGCGAGTGGGCCATGAGCCTTGCGCAGCTCCTTCGTCATTGAAACACAAATGGTCTTGTACGCGTCAACTAGCTTTCCTCGGATCCCAACCATGCGGAGGAGAGTGATCCAACTCCGGAGGCTCGGCCTCACCCGCTAGGCCAGCATTGTTTGTTGTCCGTTTGCCTTGATACGTTGGCTGTGGGCGTGCATGGTAACCGGCGCAATCTTGCCAGTATCTTCAATGATCTTGCTAGCCTCGCACCGTTGACATCGTCTCGTTGCTTGCCTCCGTCGGCCAGCTGCCCTCCGACTTCACGCAACATACCCGCCTAGAGGCAATCGGCGAACCATGATCCCACAAGGCATGGCAAGACAAATGTCGACGTTTGCCTTACTGGGCCAAGTTGAACATCAATGGCATTGAAAATGCCGAATTTGGTTGCAATCATTTGCAAATAGGTCTCCTGGTCCGATATATATGACACCTACCCTAGACCCATCCTGGTGTTGTCTGCCCACTAGAGGGCTGGCTGGCACAATGAAGCTGTCGCGCGCCTCACTCTTGCAACAGGTTGCGAGGTCCCTACCTGCGTGTCTAGATATCCATAGATCAGGTTCCGCCAACGGCCGCCTTCACGGGGTATGCAAAGCTACGCCCAGCTACCAGCAACCGTAACGGACTCGATGTTTGGAAGCAGGGTGTTGCTCCATAGAGATCGCCAGAAATGGGTATATCCATCGCCTCTGCCGGCATCTACGAGTACAGTCGTCACCGAGTTGCACAGAACCATGGATCAGGCAGTGCCGTCTTTCCACCGTGACAGCCGACATCCTTCGGTCGTGCACAGCGACAACGTCGCGGCCGCTTGCTCCGCGGACGGCGCCTGCACTGCCTGCTTGCTGCAAGGCCCACGAGGCACCCTTACCGGTCGGATGAGCTGCCACCGGACACCAGACACACCACTGCGAGTACGAGCATTGCTCCCCTCCCGGTCTGGGATGCTAATTTACCCCAGCCAGCGCAGCAAACACGGCAGAGCCGCATTCCAACCAGGGACTGGGCCAGACGGGCACGGCGAACCGCGGGCAGTATGCCTGGGCAGGGCGCAGAGGCGACTTGTCGGCGGCCGCGCAGGGGAAAGGGAAAGGGGGGGGGGGGACGCCATGCAGCTGCCAATACACGAAGACGCACGCAACTGTCTCGTCGAGCGGCGAACTACGGCGCATTGCCGCGACGGCGCGCAACCCTCCACGTACCTCACTCGCCAAGTTGCGGAAGTGGTTCCGCCATTAAGCGAGAGGACGGGTGGAGGGCCGTCGTGAGCGCGGCGTGCCACTAATACGGGATCCCCTGCTTAGATGCCCGGCTCGTGCCATGATGCGATGCGATATGCGATGCGCTGCAGGGTACTGCAATGTCCGTCGGAACAACAAGATGGGCCCCAGGAGGCCAGACCATTTCGGCCACCCTCGCCGGCTGGCAGTAGCAGGCGGAGGATCATCCAGCAAGGAAGAGAGCCAGGGAGAAGGGGCCCGTACGACTATTGTTCCTCGTCTACGGAGTAGCCTCGCGTCCTCTCTTGTGCATGCAGCTCCCGCCAGGCCGTCACTTCGTTGATGTCGCGCGAGTTCGTCACCCAGGTACTACTCGTTCTCGTGCAACTATTAATAAACGATTGACCTGTCTCGGCCGCCTCGCCGTGGCGGTGGAATATGCCGTGCGAGGATCCGAGCAGGGAACGGATATCAAGGCAATGATGCCAAGCAACGCATTGACTGCACGCCTTGGCTGGGTCCCGCCGGCGTCACCGACAGCCGGGCAGCCAGGATGCAGTCCGCGACGATGACACCCTGTCAGCGACCGACCGACAAACGCCGCGCGGGCCCCTGGGGGCAGCAGTTACTTGGTCTTTGGTGGAATTCCACGAGAGGATGGGGTTCGGACGAGGGCTGGGTATGGGTGCACTTTGCATGCCCGCAGCCCCCCCGGGCCGGCCGGAGCAGGAGGCGTGTACGATTACGAGCACTCGTACGCGATGGAAGCCAAGGCGATGGGCGCCGTCACTTGGAACGGGTAAGCCATCGTGAGGTCCTCCCGCCCCGTTCCGGGCCGAGTGAGCATCGCGACTGGCCGCGCGCCAATGGCAGCCCGGGCCGCGGCTGGCCGAGGCAGACTGGCCATTGCGCTTCGCCCAGGTGTGGAGAGTTGCTCGTCGAGGCTCGTACGAGGACGAGTACTCGTACGGAGCACGGAGTACTCGTAGGGGGGCGAGAGTCCCCGAAAGCGGGCTTCATCGGGCTTCACCTCCGTTTCCTTCTCTGACGCTGCATGCCACCCAGCAAGGAAGAGCAGCAATTAGCCACCACCGACTGTCCGCCATCGAAGGGTCCGTCACCAAAGACTGAGCAGAAGAGGGGACCAACAGGAATGGCCCATTACCCCCGTGTTCACGGAATACTCCGTACATGCTCTGCAGTCACCCGGAGCAAGACCCCAGCCCAATGTACGACTGACAGCTTGCTGCAAGGGGCGTCGGCCACGCGATGCCAGAGGGCTGCGACCATCAAAGGCAACGCCGGGCGCGCCATGAGCAGAAGGAGGAGCGAGGCCCGAGACAATGGCTCACGACGCCTCTCGAGTGTAATTTTATCCCACGTCGACGCATGACGTGCGGATGCAGGTTGCAATTGGCCTGGCATTGTTTCCTCGTCGGGCGGGGAGGCCAAGCCGACCACGAGTACCAGCAAGACACGTCCCTCCGTCAGATTCCAAGTAATTACTCGAAGGGAGGACGTGCTGCTCGCCAGGACCCTTGACCTGCTGAAGGGCAATGCACCTCTCTGTACGGGTACGGGGTAATACGCCGTGGATCGTGAGCATCTCCGTCATGCAGCCCGCGCCGTCTCTCCGTACTGAGATTGAAAATGCTACCATGCTCTGCTGGCTGTTTCTGTGCCGCGTGCGTGCCATCCAGCCAGCAGGGTCTTCCGTCATGGCCTGCCACCGACTTGGAATGCCGGGCGTGAAGACGGAGAGGATGCCCTGGAACGTCTCGACGCAGCCCTGCGCAAGCAGGGAGTGCCGTCACCCCAGGCGTGAACGGGAAGCCTTTTTCAGCGAGCACTCCTGCGTTGTAAGACGGGGAGAGGCCGCCTCTGTCTGCAGGGTGCGGTCTCGATCGCCGCGGGCGTCAACACGCTGCGCTCCACCTTTGACCGGCAGCGTGCCCCGGCGCTGCCACTGCCGTACCGAGAACCAGGAGAATATCCTTCATGTTGGGTTCAGCCAGTTTTTGAGTCTTTCCGAAGCCCCTGCTGCATCATGCGTCAGTAGGTATGTACTCTGTATGGATAGCATCATTATTCATCCCGTCACCCCAGCCAAATAAACAGCTCCCGGCCGGGCGTGGCGATATTTTTCCATCCGTCGACGCCCGCTGCCGGTCGAGCACCCGCAACCAGCAAAGGCCACTCGGTCCTTGCTTGCTCGAGAGGCCGAGATCTCGTC